>SJYQ01001227.1:149150-165708 GCA_006410935.1 Redunca redunca
TATGGACACCTTATCTTTGACAAAGGAGGCAAGAATATACAATGGAGTAAAGACAATCTCTTTAACAAGTGGTGCTGGGAAAATTGGTCAACAACTTGTAAAAGAATGAAACTAGATCACTATCTAATACCACACACATAAACTCAAAATGGATTAAAGATCTAAATGTAAGACCAGAAACTATAAAACTCCTAGAGGAGAACATAGGCAAAACACTCTCTGACATAAATCACAGCAGGATCCTCTATGATCCACCCCCCAGAATTCTGGAAATTGAAGCAAAAATAAACAAATGGGATCTAATCAAAATTGAAAGCTTCTGCACAACAAAGGAAAATATAAGCAAAGTGAAAAGACAGCCTTATGAATGGGAGAAAATAATAGCAAATGAAGCAACTGACAAACAACGAATCTCAAAAATATACAAACAACTTATGCAGCTCAATTCCAGAAAAATAAATGACCTGATCAAAAAATGGGCCAAAGACCTAAATAGACATTTCTCCAAAGAAGACATACAGACGGCTAACAAACACATGAAAAGATGCTCAACATCACTCATTATTAGAGAAATGCAAATCAAAACCACAATGAGGTACCACTTCACACCAGTCAGAATGGCTGCAATCCAAAAGTCTGCAAGCAATAAATGCTGGAGAGGGTGTGGAGCAAAGGGAACCCTCTTACATTGTTGGTGGAAATGCAAACTAGTACAGCCACTATGGAGAACAATGTGGAGATTCATTAAATTCTAATCATTAAAATACTCCCCTCTTTCTTCAAACATTCCCCCAGCTTTTCTTTCCCATTTCTCGGCTAACATAAACAACTGAGCCAAGAAATTATCTCATTTGAAATATTTTCTGACAAAAATAGGTGACCAGTTTCCTAGATTTAGTTTCCCTCCTCCATTGGCAACTCCTTATTAATTCTGTAAATAGACTATGCACATTTTTTTTTTTTTTTTTAATTTCAGTGACCTCAACCACAAAACTCGCTAAATGCCTGGAAGGAAACCAGGACATTTATATTTAAACTGTACAAAGAGCAACAAAAGTGTGAGGTAGAGACTGACTTAAACTCTAGTTCAAATAGCTAATCACCTCACTAAAGCAAAAATAAAAACAAACAAAAAAAGTTCTGTCATAAAAGACAAAACACACCTTTTCCAAGGATAATTAACTGCTGATTGTCTAAGCCATCGCTTTCTATAAGGGGAAAGTCAATATTACTTTGGAAATCACCTCCATTCCTTATTTTTTTTTCCTCCTGCTACATTTTGAAATGTGCTACCACAAATTCTAGTCGCCTTGAACAAGACATCTCCAGTTGTCCAGTTTATGCCAGCTGCTAATTGGAGGGCCCTGGGTCTGTCTGCTGACTTTAGAAAATTAAATTTCCTCACCTTGAGTAAAAAGGTGGAAATAAGTAATGTTTTGGAGAATATTTCCTGAAATTTTTTGCCTACATGACTGTGAGTCCAAGACTCTGCTAATATTATCACTTACTAAGTATCAATTGCCATTGATTAAGCACTTATTCAATCTTCTCAAGGGACCTAGTAGATAAGTACTAATATTATGCCCTTTTAGAGGTTAGGACACTGAGAATGGGAGATTAAATAATTTGCCTATGATTACACAGACTTAGGTTTCTAACCCAAACCAAACTACTCAGATTGCAGAGCCCATGTACTCTATTTGTGAGTAACAACTTGAAGACAAAAATTTAGTACATAAGATACACACGTATATTTTAAATGTCAAATATAAATTTCTTTCCTTCTGGAATATTTAGCAAAAAGAGGTTGTTAATTAGACTTCATTTTGCTATACTTTGAGCATAAATCTTCCTAGCTAGGCTTCAACAGTTCATGAACTGAGAACTTTCAGGTGTGCAAGTTGGATTTAGAAAAGGCAAAGGAACCAGAGATCAAATTGCTAACATCTGTTGGATCATATAAAAAGCAAGAGGATTCCAGGAAAAATAAATCTACTTCTGCTTCACTGACTACACAAAACTCTTTGACTGTGTGGATCACAACAAACTGGAAAATTCTTAAAGAGATGGGAATACCAGACCATCTTCCCTGCCTCTTGCAAAACCTGTATGCAGGAAAAGAAACAACAATTAGAAAAACTGGAACATTTGACTGGTTCAAAATTGGTAAAGGAATGCATCAAGGCTATATATGGTCAACCTGTCTATTTAATTTCTATGCAGAGTACATCATGTGAAATGCCAGGCTGGATGAATCAGAAGCTAGAATCAAGATTGCTGAGAGGAATATCAATAATCCCAGATATGCAGATGACACTACTCTAATGGCAGAGAACAAAGAGGAACTTAAGAGCCACTTGATGAAGGTGAAAAAGGAGAATGAAAAAGCTGGCTTAGAACTCAAATTTCAGAAAATGAATCATGGCATCTGGTCCCATCACTTCATGGCATATAGATGGGGAAACAATGACTTTATTTTCTTGGGCTCTAGTCTCACTGGGATGGTGACTGTAGCCATGAAATTAAAAGATGCTTGCTCCTTGGAAGAAAAACTATGACAAACCTAGACAGCATATAAGAAAGCAGAGACATCATTTTGCTAAGAAAGGTCCATCTAGTCAAAGCTACAGTTTTTCCAGTAGTCATGAATGAATGTGAGAGCTGGACCATAATGAAGGCTGAGCACCGAAGAACTGATGCTTTTGAACTGTGGTGTTGGAGAAGACTCTTGAGATTCCCTTGGATTGCAAAGAGATCAAACCAATCAATCCTAAAGAAAATCAACCCCAATTATTCATTAGAAAGACTGATGCTGAAGCTGAACCTCCAATACTTTGTCCTCCTAATGTGAAGGACTGACTCCCTGGAAAAGACCCTGATGTTGGGAAAGATTGAAGGCAGGAGGAAAAGGGAACGATAGAAGATGAGATGGTTGGATGGCACCACCAAGTTGCTGCTGCTGCTAAGTCGCTTCAGTCGTGTCCAACTCTGTGCGACCCCATAGACGGCAGCCCACAAGGTTCCCCCATCCCTGAGATTCTCCAGGCAAGAACACTGGAGTGGGTTGCCATTTCCTTCTCCAATGAATGAGAGTGGAAAATGAAAGTGAAGTCACTGAGTCGTGTCCAACTCTCAGCGATCCCATGGACTGCAGCCTACCAGGCTCCTCTGTGATGGACATGAATTTGAGCAAGTTCTTGGAGATAGTGAAGAACAAAGAAACCTTGCGTGCTGCAGTCCATGGGGTCACAAATAGTTGGACACAACAGGGTGACTGAACAACAACAAGAAGTGATAAAATTATCTAAAAGATGATCAATCTATATTTATAGATCACTTACATTTCTTCTCTCTTTCTCTCTCTTTTTTTTTTTTTTTGACTTTTTGTTTGTGGGTGTGTATAGTTGGTTATGATACTTAATTGTGTGCAAACACCAGCATGGTAAAACCTGAAGTCAGTTGAATGAATTTGATGTTGCTAAAATATCTCACATCACTTAGGGTCCCAGGTCTGAGAAATGGCCTCAAGGCATAACATGGGCCAGAAGCAGGAAAAGACAGAGGAGACTCCAAACTTGCTTTTCCTGTTCGTGATGGTCAGTGTATTTGACATGATTAGGGTGGGCTTCCTTGGTGGCTCAGAGGTTAAAGCGTCTGCCTGCAATGCGGGAGACCCAGGTTCAATCCTTGCCGGGGTCCAGCCCCCGCAGGATCCAGGGAAACCCGAAGGAGAAACGGCATCGGCGATTGAGATTGATATATAGAGAGAGATAGTTAAGAATGTTGTAGATAAGAAAATAGAGGAGAGAAGAAAAGAGGCTGATGTTCCTTGGTTTATACAGAAAGTCTATAAAGTCTCAAGACAAGAGACTTGCACCGTCTACGTGAGGCCGCAGGTGCCCTCCCGGCCTCCCGGGGGAGTGCCGGTTCAGGTCTTGAAAACCCAGGCAAATAAGTAGACACGGCGGACTTCTGTACTCCAGATGGGAACCAGCCTGAAAGACAGAGTAAGAAGAAAATGATTGACACGAGGAGATCAAGCTGCTTTGATGAGCAAGATCCATAGCTTTATTTTTACATGGGACTTATATACCTTTTTCGTACAGAGAGGAAATGAAAGACGCAAGGTCATACAGAGTCAGCCCAACATTCCAGCAGTGTTGCCCTTATTGAAACCATGATTTTTTGCATACCTTTCCCACAAAAGATGTTGTGTACAGTATCTTCTGGCCTTGGAGGCCTGTGAACATTTTATGACCCTCTTTTGATAAAGGCTGCTCAACTAGAAAACTTATTTTCCCTAAAAGTGTTTTTCTTTATATTTCTAATCTATGTCAGCCTCAGAAAAATGCCAAAAAGAGTTACGTTTTACACAGAGCAAAGGTGCAGTGAGTTACAAAAAGGAACCAATTAGCTCAACAGTCTGATATGGTTAAATTCAAGGCTACACTTGTTTTTCTAACATTCTCACTATNCTGTAGCCCTAAGTTGATTTTCTCCAGAGAAAGGTGGTCAGGGTCAGCCCCCTGTTAATGTCAGAGGAGTTGGGGAAAGTCATGGAACAGTAAAACAGACAGATTCAGGTTTGGGGGTAGATGCTCGAGAAAGCCTAGGGAGCCCCTTGAGTTCTGAAGCCTTGCTTAACAGTTCTCTTCCACATGACCTTTGTCATGAGTGGGATCTCCCATGGCGGCTCCCGGCAGATCCTTGGGTTGGGAAGATCCCCTGGAGAAGGAAATGGCAATCCACTCCAGTATTCTTGCCTGGAGAATCCCATGGACGGAGAAGCCTAGTAGGTTACAGTCCACAGGGTCGCAAAGAGTCGGACATGACTGAGTGAATTCACCTCACCTCACCTCACCTCCAGAGTAAATAATCTCAGTGATGGCAACATTTGCTGGGATTGTTACTACTTTCTTCATGGAGAGTGCCCTGAGGCATGGAGAAAAGGGAGATAAAATAGCAAGAAACAGAGGTATCCTGAGACTTCACAAATGCAAGCACACATTTGCAAAGACACCAGGTGAACATAATGTGTCATTACTTTTACATTAAAATAAATCTCACATAATGAAATTAAACATATATGAATGTTTAAGATAGATGTAAGTTGCATTCATTTTATCTCTATAGAGCACAATGATTACAGGCTTCTGAGACTTTTTTTTTTTTCTCATATTAGATGTGTTTGGGGGGAGAAGTAGGGAGGAGAATGGAGAACACAGGTGTGTTGAAGAGAAAAATAAATAAATATGGCACTGTCTTAGATATTCAATATGATCCTTTTTTTAGGTGGCACTATAAATAAAAATTCTTAGGGAAACAGGTACTTAGACACAATTAGAAAAATGAACATTTATTATTTGGCAACCAGAATCGGTTAAGTCTGAACTCTGATATATCTCTGTCATAAATGATAACCTCATTTTGGAGAGACAGCTAAATAAGATAATGAGGACAGTTCTTATCTTTTTTTAATTAATATTGATTTTTGTATGTCAGTTTTATGTAGGCAAGGAGACATAATTATGCCCTAAGTGCAGTAAGTCATACCCTTCACAGACTGTGACCAAGAGAAGGAGTATTTTTAGTGGTAGGAGTTAATTTGTGCTGGCATTAATGCATGAAAACGTTGGTGATGATGTCTAATTGTTTCCTGTGTTACTAGTTCAACTAAAAATAAAGTTCTTGACACTAGACTGTGGGAAGTTATCAATTATGACAGTTTCTTCAAAAGTGAATTTCTTAAAATTACTCTCCTTACTAATCAGTTTCTGATTCCAAAATGAACTTTTATTCCATCTTTCCTCCTCTTCTTTCTCCCTCACTCTTCTGAGCCTCCTACACTAAATACTGAAGTATTCAGAAAAAGTGAGGGAATTTATAACCTACTTCAGTTCTGCTGTGAAACAAATGCTGGGGAAAATCTTATTTTAAAATCCACTGTTGGGGGGCGATCCTAAGATGGCAGAGGAATAGGATGGGGAGACCACTTTATCCCCCACAAATTCATCAAAAGAACATTTAAACACTGAGTAAATTCCACAAAACAACTTTGGAATGCTGGCAGAGGACATCAGGCACCCAGAAAAACAGCCCATTGTCTTCAAAAGGAGGTAGGAAAAAAATATAAAAGACAAAAATAGAGACAAAAGAGCTAGGGATGGAGCTCCGTCCAGGGAAAGGAGTCTTAAAAAGAGAGAAGTTTCCAAACACCAGGAAACACTCTCATTGATGAGTTTGTGGCGAGCCTTGGAAGCACAGAGGGCAACATAACAGGGAGGAAAAATAAATAATTAAAACCCAAGATTATGAGCCCAACGGTAACTCCCCCAGCAGAGAAGCAGCGCAGACGCCTGCACCCACCACTAGCAAGCAGGGGCTGGGCAGGGAGGTGCGGGCTGCATTGCTTAGAGTAAGGACTGGGCCTGAATACCCCAAGGGCAATCTGACCTAACTAACTTGGGCTAGCAAACCAGACTATGGGATAGCTACCACGCGAAAAGCCCTAAGACACCTCCAGGCTCGTGCACAGAACAAAGGACTGAACAGAACTACCCAGCTGCAGACCATCCCCCTCCAGTGACAGGCAGCCAGAGCCAGAAGGGGGCAATCGCAGCCCCAGAGAGACATTATCTACCAAACTGCAAGCAGGCTTCTTTGCTAACTAAGACTTCTTGGGGTTCTGGACAGTCAACATCCGCCTGAGAAGGTGCACGGGTTGTACAGCCAGAAAACCGAGGGGCAGGGACGGGGGAGGTGATAAGTCGCAGTGACTGTGCTCACCAAACACCTCATCACCTGAGCTTCTTGGACCTGGGAAGGGTACAAAATACCACATTAACAAATACACCACGTTAACAACTTGATCTATGGCAAAACCAATACAATATGGTAAAATAATTAGCCTCCAATTAAAATAAATAAATTTAAATTTTGAAAAATCCACTACTAACGATCTTATTGACTATCTTTTATAAATATAAACAGATAAAAACATTCACACAAACAAAATCAGTATGTCATTATTATTAGTTTGATATTCTGCATATATAATTTCTTTGGTGATGTATTAATTCAGTATTGGTTTGGCTTCATCATCCTGGATGGCCTTAAAAATGTCCAGTTTGTTCCCATTTAAACTGTTATTGTTTAGTCTCTCAGTTGTATCTGATTCTTTGAGACTCCTTGGACTACAGTACACCAGGCTTCCCTGGCCTTCACTACCTTCTGGAGCTTGCTCAAACTCATGTTCATTGAGTTGATGATGCCATCCAACCATCTCATCCTCTGTCATCCCCTTCTCCTCCTGTCCTCAGTCTTTCCAGCATCAGGGTCTTTTCCAGTAAGTCAGTCCGTCACATCAGGTGGCCAGAGTATTGGAGCTTCAAGTTTAGCATCAGTCTTTCCAGTGAATATTCAGGGTTGATTTCCTTTAGGATTGACTGATTTGATCTCATTGCAGTCCAGGGGATTCTCAAGAGTCTTCTCCAACACCACAGTTCAAAAGCATCAGTTCTTTAGCACTCAGCCTTCTTTATGATCCAACTCTCACATTCATCCATGACAACTGGAAAAACCATAGCTTTGAATAGATGGACCTTTCTTGGCAAAATGATATCTCTACTTTTTAATACACTGTCTAGGTTTGTCATAGCTTTTCTTCCAAGGAGGAATCATCTTTTAATTTCATGGCTGCAGTCACCATCCACAGTGATTTTGGGGCCTAAGAAAATAAAATCTGTCATTGTTTCCCCATCTATTTGCCATGAAATGGCGGGACCAGATGGCATGATCATAGCTTTTTGACTATTGAGTTTTAAGCCACCTTTTTCACTCTCCTCTTTCACCTTTCTTTAAGAGGCTCTTTAGTTCCTCTTCGCTTTCTGATATTAGCTTGATGTCATCTGTAGATCTGAGGTTATTGATATTTCTCCCAGCAATCTAATTGTGCATATATGATTTCTTTGGAAGTGTATTGATTTACTAATGGTTTGGCTTCATCATACCTGGTAGCCTTTAAAAATATCCAGTTTCTTCCCATTTAGATACTCCGAGACAATTTCCTAAATGTTTACTGTGTGCTCTGAAATATACTGCCCTTTACTAGAGAAATCTAGAAGTGAGGTAATTGGTCTCCAGATTTTCTTGTACCTGGCCATCATCTATCTGCTATCTTCAGCATATTTATTGGCTTTTTTCCTTAGGTTTGTCTAGTTGTGATTACAGGATAAGTGCAACAGCTTTCAGTTCAGTTCAGTTCAATAGCTCAGTCATGTCCAACTCTTTGCGACCCCATGAATCACAGCATGCCAGGCCTCCCTGTCCATCACCATCTCCCGGAGTTCACTCAGACTCACATCCATAGAGTCAGTGATGCCATCCAGTCATCTCATCCTCTGTCATCCCTTCTCCTCCTGCCCCCAATTCCTCCCAGCATCAGAGTCTTTTCCAATGAGTCAACTCTTCGCATGAGGTGGCCAGAGTACTAGAGTTTCAGCTTTAGCATCATTCCTTCCAAAGAACAACCAGGACTGATCTCCTTTAGAATGGACTGGTTGGATCTCCTTGTAGTGCAAGGGACTCTTAAGAGTCTTCTCCAACACCACAGTTCGAAAGCATCAATTCTTCAGCGCTCAGCCTTCTTCACAGTCCAACTCTCACATCCATACATAACTACTGGAAAAACCGTAGCATTGACTAGACGGACCTTTGTTGGCAAAGTAATGTCTCTGCTTTTCAACATGCTATCTAGGTTGGTCATAACTTTCCTTCCAAGAAGTAAGTGTCTTTTAATTTGCATCCCTTCATATATGCTTCATATATCTTCATATAACTGCATCCTCAAATAGGCTAGGACTGTGCGTGTGTGTGCGCACGTGTACATGCATGCATCTACATCCCTTTCCCACAAGTTCCTCAGCATGTTTCCTCCAGTCTCATTGACTCTTTCCTAAACCAATCACAGGCATTAGAAGAAAATTATCAAGAATGTCTAGGTTAATCAAAACTGTTGCCCCCAGAGCCAGGCAAAGGTCAACTTTGCCTGGAAGCACTGATCACTTAATTGCTTAAGAAAGGTAAAGCAGGAAGATAGGTGGGAAAAGAGTACAGTTTCACAGGCTACTTAGAGATAAACACATCAGTGAACCAGTGAAGTCTCTCAGTCATGTAGGACTCTTTGCAATCACATGGACTGTAGCCTACCAGGCTCCTCCATCTATGGAATTTTCCAGACAAGAGTACTGGAGTGGGTTGCCATTTCCTTCTCCAGAGGATCTTCCGAACCCAGGGATCGAACCGAGAACTCCCACATTGCAGGCAGACGATTTACCATCTGAGCCACCAGGGGAGCCCAGGTAAACACACAAATGAGCAAAATTCTAAAATCTTGACTGAGAAATACACAAAGCTTCATGAATCATATGTACAAATAAAAAGTGATATGATAAATATTGAAGAGCTTGAAAAAAATCAGCGTACACTGACAACTATGCTTCCATTGCCATTTGACTAATTTTAGAATCAATGACATTTTTCAGGTATTTGAGGTGACAATAAAACTAACCAAATTTTACTGCATCTTAAAGACAGGAAAGACACAAGCCTGAGTCACCCCATACACTCCCCTGTGGACATACTAATAACTTTTAAAGCCTAAGAAGACTTTAGCCCCTTTTCAAATCATAGCCCTTTAAAACAAGAAACTTACTTAACTTTTAGTATTTCTCTGTTAAATAATGAAAGTGTTAAAATTTCCTCCTACTGTATGCATTTACAAAAGTGATCATATAAATAAACAAACATAGATTTAAACTATTTTATTGGAATAGGAAAGATCAGTTAGACAGAGTAGCCCATAAAAACTTGCTTCATTTAGCAAGATTTTTGATAAATGAGTAAGCATATTTATTATTATACTTATCTAACATTTCAATTAGTGTTATGCACACATGTACATATATANCAGTGCATAACAAGGATATCTTGAAAACAATATTAATATGTACTTTTAAATTATACCAGAAAGTCTCATTCATAAAATATCTTCAATTAATCTAATATCCTTGGTCTATTTCTACTGTGCTGCCAGAAAATCTTAAAGTATAAACATTTGTAAGAATTGTTGCCATCCCCAGATTTGCAATCTGCAATGTTTTAGGGAACACAAATGCTTATGATCAGTTAGAACTCAAAATTGAGTCCAGGTCTAGATTCTTTGCAGGTGGTACTCCTACAGCCAATTAGGAATTTTGAATCTAAAATTGAATCATGTACTTTAAACCTAAATCAAGTCTTAGCTCTTATTAGAACCAAGTATTCTAAAACTGATGACACCGGTGCCTAGATATCTTGATTATCTGAGGCAGTTCTAACTACCGCTCTGCCCCCACCCCTTCTTCCTGTACATGTAGGTCCTGATTGTGCAGTCAGGATGCCACCTTTAACCTTTGGGGCCTTGTTTGTCTTCCATAATGGTTTTGAGGCTTTTGCTTCAAGTTTTAATTATATTTTGTTTTTATTTCCAGGTATAAACATACTGCTTATTTTTAATATATCTGAGAACCTTAGGGCCTTCCTTTAGTGACTTATGATTAATACTTAATTATTAAGACATTTCCTCCTCACCACCCCAAATTTAAGTTTTTATTGGATTACTAATAAAAATTGTGTGAAATTTCAGGAGTTGCCAATAGATGCCAGTTTCCATAAAAGAACTTCTCCTTTCTCTATATACTCTAGTAGCTGAATGTATTGCAGTATTTTTTTAAATTATTTTTGGTTAGAAATCTAGGGTTACTATACTTTTATTGTACATGGAAAGTAGAGTGTTTTGTGTGACATTCTTTCAACCTCAAATAAATTAGATGTTTAATGGCCAACTATTGTTTAAATGCAGGCAGAAAACTGACATTTGAACTAGAAAATTGCTTTTTAAAATTTAGAACACACACAGAACTCCTATTTCCATCAACCTATGGAGGTCAGTGGCAAATGGGTTAGAATTAGTGTATATTTATGCAGTGAAGAGATGTGCTACCATTAATGTGAAAATTTGCCCAGTGTATAACCAATATTGATTTTTTTAAGAAACTTGGCTCCAAACAGGTTATTCCTAAAGCTATCAATTTCATTGAATTAATCAAGATTTATTCATCTTTTTGAAGTGAGTGTGATCTTAAAACACTATTTTTGGAGAAAATAGTATCACTTACTCTGTGGCTGATGTTCTACAAGCCAAAGGCAACATCTCTATTTGGTATTTTTTCATCTGTGCCATTTTAAACCAGAAGTAGTCCTCAAAAATAATATGTAGTCTAAGAAGTAATTCTGTAATAAATGTTTTACAGCACCCACAGTTTCTAAGCTATTTATAATGTCTGTTTTCAGGTAAGATTCATCCATGCCCCTTCTTTTTAGAATTTGCATGATTGGAGAAAATTTACCTCCCCTGTATATGTGCACTCAGTTGTGTCTGTGTCTGACTCTTTGCAACCCCATGACTGTACCCCACCAGGCTCCTCTGTCCATGGAATTTTCCAGGCACTACCAGAATGGGTTGCCATTTCCTCCTGCAGGGGATCTTCCTGACTTAAGGGATCAAACCAACATCTCCGCTTTCTCTTGCATAGGTGAATTCTTTACCACTGAACCACCTCAGAAGCCCTTGCCTCCCATAAACTTTCCTTGAAAAACCTTTGTGACTCTGATATGTTGACATTTCCTTAGTGTTTTCTTAAAAAATTTTTGTACCTTGATTTTTTTTAAAGATCTCTGAGAGAAAAACTATCTTCCACATGGGATCCTTGTTATAATATCTTCTGGCTATTGTCAATAAGCTTTTTTTTATATATATAATGAAATTTTTTGACCATTTTAGAACTGACTTTCATTGAGTAACTATATCTTATGGTCAAATAATGTGACCAAAAGCAACTGGAAAATATTACCCTTGTATATTTACATGGAGGATAGAACTAGGCTCTTCTGTAGAGTTCAATCCTCCAAAATCATGCCAATAAAATGGTTGAGAATTATTAACATCAAAAAAAGCGTACATGATCTTCTTTCATAAACAGTAACCTGAGTTAAGTGTTACTAAGATTATATAAGAAAAGGATTTAAAGTCTGGGCTTGAGAATTAATGCAGTCTGGTTTCAAATCCCAGCTCTACTATTTACATTTTATAAAACCCTATGCAAGTCATTTAACCTTTTAAAATTTTCTCATATTTAAAATGGTGACAATATCATCTGTTTCATAGAAGAACTGAGGTAAGTAAAATAATAGTTCTATATAGTATGGCTAAGAGTTCCATGAAAGTTTGTTGTTGTTCTCAAGTGATTATGGTTTTCTTTTAATAATTTTCAAGCACTGGCCTTTAATACCATTGTCAGAATAACATGTTCTTCCCCACAATGTATCACTGCTTCAGAAATTAGAACCAACATCTCAAAATAGTTAAAAATTTTTATCATTCTTAATTTAAGATATCACTGCAGTGTCCATCTAGTTATTTGATAAATATTTCCCGGGCATACATTGGTGTCAAGCAACACTGTAAGACATAGGGGTCTAGTAGTGAGCAAAGCCTTTTTGATATTCCTGCCCTCTTTGGTATTCTTGTAGGGATAAGACACTCTCTAGGTAATTCCACAAACAAATCTAAAATTACAACCACATCGGGCAGTTAGGATGGAGAGAAACAGAGAGTTCTAGGAGTCTTTCCTAGTCAGATTTGGCCTAGTCAAAGGCTCTGAGAAAAATTTTCCAAAGAAATGGAATTTGTGACTGAATTAGAAAGATGAATGATGTAAACTAGTTGAAGAGAGAACAAAAGATGTTCCATGTAGAGACAAGTATCATGTTCAAAGGTCCTGTGGTGAATAGAGGAGAGAAAATGCAAGTGAAAGACCATTATAGCTGCAATAGTGCTGGGAGCAGGGAGAGAAGAGTTTGAAATGAGACAGAATTTTGTTTCCAGAATAAGCCAAGTCTGCTAGGTCATTTCAAGTGTTTTGTTTTTATTCTCAAATAGCAAAGAGACACTATTAAAGAGACACTAAAGTTTTTTTTTTTTTTAAATTTTTCTTTTAACTTTAGTTTACTTTACAATACTGTATAGGTTTTGCCAAACATTGACATGAATTCACCACGAGTGTACATGCGTTCCCAAACATGAATCCCCTCCCACCTCCCACCCCATACCATCTCTCTGGGTCCTCCCCACGCACCAGCCCCAAGCATCCTGTATCCTGCATCGGACATAGACTGGCGATTCGTTTCTTACATGATAGTATACACAATGAGGTACCACTTCACACCAGTCAGAATGGCTGCGATCTAGAAGTCTGCAAGCAATAAATGCTGGAGAGGGTGTGGAGAAAAGGGAACCCTTTTACATTGTTGGTGGGAATGCAAACTAGTACAGCCACTATGGAGAACAGTGTGGAGATTCCTTAAAAAATTGCAAATAGAATTGCCTTATGACCCAGCAATCCCACTGCTGGGCATACACACCGAGGAAACCAGAATAGAAAGAGACACATGTACCCCAATGTTCATCGCAGCACTGTTTATAATAGCCAGAACATGGAAACAACCTAGATGTCCATCAGCAGATGAATGGATAAGAAAGCTGTGGTACATATACACAATGGAGTATTACTCAGCCATTAAAAAGAATACATTTGAATCAGTTCTAAGGAGATGGATGGAACTGGAGCCGATTATACAGAGTGAAGTAAGCCAGAAAGAAAGACACTAAAGTTTTATGATCAGATTTGTTTTCACAGATTAGAGGGGGTTGGGAATGGTTGTGTGACAGCCTGTGAGATAGGTGTTGCAGGAGTTCCCATTATAGTGTCTTGGACTTGCATGGAGGTGGTGAAGATAGAAAGCTGTCCATATATTCAGATACATAGAATGAAGTAGAGAGAGAGATAGCAAGAATAAGAGTTGAGGTACCTTGTGGTCTTATAAGTGCCCAATGGGCAGTTGAATGAATGGATCTGAGCCTGAGAAAAGAGATCTGTGCTGGTGTAAAGTATATGTGAGTCATTTGGGTGTACACACTGAGGAGCACGGCACAGAAGAGGTAAAGGGAGTTCTTAGGTTATTACCAGGACTGGGTTATGTTTTTCAGTAAGGCAATGTAAAAAAGGCTAGAGTCTTACTAAATTTAGAGACTGGGATATTTTAGCTGATTTTGGGATGTGCTAAGTTCATATTTTGTACTCACTTATTGAAGTTTATGCAGACATTGCCCAAATTTCTAGTGGCTTGTAAAAGAGTTAGTTACATAGAATGTTAGTCTAGTTGAATCTTATGCCCTTTCAGAATCCAAAAACTAGCATCTTCGTCTTTGTTGCATGTGTGAATTCTTTAGCAACTTTAAAAAATATTACTAAATGAACAGAAATCAATTATATGGGTCATTTCTAAAGTCCCTAGAACTGTATGTTGTGTTTATTTCACTCTTGTTTCTATCTCATTATTCTTAATTTACCCTTTTCCTTATATTCTTGATTAGTTTTATAAAATTTCAAATTTATATTTTCTGTTGCTATTTTGTGTGTATATTTGTTAACCAGGGAGTGACTTGTAAAAATTTTTTGAAATATAATTAAATATAAAACATAAAATCTGTAAATGCTGGTTTGGTAAAACTTTCCCTAAATTTTTTTTTTCAAATATATCCAGAATGGCAAATATGTCTTGGCACCTTTCTTCTTGTGAATTTTTATTTAAGGCTGGTGATAAAAAAAAACAACAAAGACTTTAAATTCTTGAGAGTTTAAATTCTGCCTTTTCCTCTAAGCTTTTAAAAATTTAATGATAGACTAACAGCATTTCACTCCAAAGGCCAAATGGAAATAGTTTAAAAAGTAACATATCTTCCAACACATCCTTCAGTTTGAAGTGGTTTTTTTTTAAAGGAAAGTATGTACATAGGTAGGTTGTAGCCAAGTAACTGGTCTTGATGTATATTGAGAGGCTGGTTTTTCAACTAGCATCATTCATTGACATTTAGGAGTGTTGAAGTCTTATATATTTCACTTTCTGTTCTCAGGATTTACTTGCTTGAAATAGTTTAGCAGTGAAATATATTACTTGCATACTTTGAACTGTGTCTATTTTGCCTTTTTAGCCAATAGAATAGAGTTTTGCTCTTGTGTGTGTGTGTGTGTGATTTATTTTTCTCCTGGTGAAAAATATTTTGTTATAGGTGTGTGTGTGTGTGTGTGTCTATGTGTGTGATTTATTTTTCTCATGGTAGAAAAATATTTTACATTATAGGTATACTGCCAGCAAAAAGCATTTCTCTACAGCTCATTTGTTTTATAGAGACTGCCAGAGTGAATTGGGGACCTTATATGAGCAGGCAGTGGACCTTTGAGCCAAGTGCTTGTTCGTACTCCTTTTTTATGATGTTTGATGGCTCATTAGAATTCTATCTTCACACCTAGCAAAACAGAAAGTAAGCGTAAATATGATGTTTATTGTCAGAGAAAGTAAAAAAGGCAATAAAACACTTAGGGCTATTGAAGTTTCATCTTAGTCATTTTATCTTGAAATGATAACTTGCCCTTGTTTTATTTTGAATTCACATTTACTAGTGTAAATGCTTTACCCATCAAGTGGCACTGAGGAAGAGAGGCAGTCAGTACCAGGATGCAACATTCTATTTCCCATGGAAAAGTGCTTCTTTTTGAGCTGAGAATTCATGGAAAATTAGGGTCAAGGTGAAAAGTTTAGGGGAAGGTTTTTGAAGCTTGGCATGATTGACATTTTGGGCCAGTTAACGCTTTGTCCTGGGGGCTTGTTCTGTGTATTGTAGGATGTTTACAAGTGTCCCCTATATGCCAGTAGTGCCCCCTTCCTTGTGACAACCAAAAAATGCCTCTAGACATTGCCAAGTGGACACTTGTCTGGTAGGGGACAAATTGTTTTTAATGTACAACCACTGACATTAGGAAATTTAAGTATAACTTTGAGTAGTTAAAACACATGAAGAGCTATGGTACATAAACATCTCAGCATTACAAACAGTAAAAAAAAATAGAGTTCTTAGGTAGTTAAAGCATTTTTTAAATATGTTATACCATTAGCTTAAAATAAGAATGAAAACAGCAGTTTTGCTAGTTCAGTACAATTTCCATTCATTGATATATTTTGTAAACCATTGGCTAAATCTGCTAAAAATTAATTTCCGTTAACCTGTTTTAAGGGTCATTATCACAACTCTATGATCAATGTTAGTCTTTTCTAAAACAAATTCTAAATTCACCTTGGTATCTTTATCCAACAGTTGATTCTGATAGTCTGATAAAAATTGTAAACAGTCTCATAAAAATAATAAATCATTACCATGTTTACTTTTTCTCTGTTAAGTGCAATTATATTATCTCCTGAAAGAAATAAAACAAGAAACAGAATAGTCTGTAGAGATAACTAACTTATTTATCACTGTTGGAGTGACTGTTAATCACTTAATGTTCATTTCCCATCTCAAATGAAGCAATCATCAGGACATTTTTTGAGTTTTTTTTTTTTT
>SJYQ01001227.1:170408-188165 GCA_006410935.1 Redunca redunca
TTTAAGTTTATTTTATTTTTTTATTTTAATTTTTATTTTTACTTTATTTTACTTTACAATACTGTATTGGTTTTGCCATACATTGTTATGAATCTGCCACATGTGTACATGAGTTCCCAATCCTGAACCCCCCCATAAAATAATTTAAAAATAGGTTCTACTGTACTATATTAGACTCTTCTAAAATTGATTCATAAAAATCACCTCCAGCATATGCTTTCTCCAGTGTGTTCAACAAAACCATGCATTCAAACCTCAGTGAGTCAGAACAAAACAGAATTTAGTAGAAATACTAGGTATATAGGGACTTCCCTGGGGTCTCAGACGGTAAAAAGCATCTGCCTACAGTGCGGGAGACCTGGGTTTGATCCCTGGGTTGGGAAGATCCCCTGGAGAAGGAAATGGCAGCCTACTCTAGTATTGTTGCCTGGAAAATCCCATGGACAGAGGAGCCTGGTGGGCTGCAGTCCATGGGGTTGCAATACTTTTCTAAAACTTTCTAGTCCTCATTGTAATAAAACACCATTCCTTTAGTTGCTAGGTGGCAGTTGTATTATTGAACTCAAACACACTAGGTATTGCTTTCCACAATAGTATTGCAAGTGCCTAGCTGATGTTTTGCTTCATGGGCTCTATATTTAGTAAATAATCCTTATCTTAAACCTTCAGACACTAGGTGACAGTCAGTGTTTTCAGAATATATCCAACAAAGATATTCAATAACTTCAATAACAGGAAAATGTGTTCAAACCAAAAAGGTAATTGATATATTAAGATGTGTTGATGTGATGCCAAAACATTATTTCAAGAATATGAAAGGAAAAAAAGCCATATTTTATATACATATATACAAGTACACACTTTCAGTGTGCAGTTCAAATTCAGAAAGCTAGTTTTAAAATTTGTGATCTCCAGAAATGGACTACCTAAAACATAGGTAAAGCAGATTATTGTTAGAAGACTTATTAAGATAAATATAGATTAGCATCTATATTGCATCTAATAGCATCTATATTAGCATCTAAACCAAGACTAGGACTTGGTTTTCTGAAAGTCATTTGTAGACAAAATTTTCAAGCTCTTTCTTAGTAGTGAAAGGACATTTTGGGGAATATATAGAAATCTCTGTTCTGAACATGGAAATCAGGACTGCTTTGTGTGGTTGTCTAGTGCACTATGCCATCGTATCTAACACGATGTCATCTGTGTCATGGATATCGTTGGGTCATATGCTTATTACAGTTTTAAGGAAGACGGTAAAGAATCTGGTTCCAATACAATAAGAATAGTGTGAAACATTTCCAACAGATGAAAAGAATGTCTTGATAAAAGGTAACCTTTTCCTAATTTTTAAAAACATGCCCTATGGATATGCAATAACCTTGACAGTAACTTAGACTTTTGTCAATGGACCAGGGATTCAGCTCACATCAGTATTCTTCCCCCCTCACTCAGCCCATCTTTTTCTATTCATAGCCCTTTCTTCTCTCTCCTAATTCATGAAATGCTAACTTTGTTCACTCTGACATTGGAACCAATATCTTCTTTTCCTACCTTTACTTGATAGCAGATCTCATTAGGAAGCAACATGATGCCAGATATAATTCTAGGTAGCTTACATCATTAGCTAGTGAAACTGCAATTTTCTGTGTAACTTTGGGCAAATTATCTTTGCTTTCTATGACTCAGATTTCTCAGATTGTAAAATAGGGAAAGTAATAGGACCTATTTTTAGGGTTACTCGACTGAACGACTTCCCTTTCACTTTTCACTTTCATGCATTGGAGAAGGAAATGGCAACCTACTCCAGTGTTCTTGCCTGGAAAATTCCAGGGACGGGGAAGCCTGGTGGGCTGCCATCGATGGGGTCGCACAGAGTTGGACACGACTGAAGCGACTTAGCAGCAGCAGCAGCAGGGCTTTCTTGGTGGCTCAGCTGGTAAAGAATCCGCCTGTAATCCGCGGGAGACCTGGGTTTGATGCCTGGAGAGGGAAAGGCTACCTACTCCAGTATTCTGGCCTAGAGAATTCCATGGGGTCACAAAGAGTTGGACATGACTGAGTGACTTTCACTTTCACATAGGGTTACTATGTGGATTGAATAAGTTAACTGATGAAGCATAATTAAAATGATATTTTGCATACAGTAAATGATCAAGAAATGTAAAATATAATCAATAATCAATAATCTTTAGGAAAACTTATGGTGAAGTATTATTATTGTTAATTTCATGTTACAAAGGAGGAGACTGAGCCTCAGAAAGATTCATGCTTGTTTTATCTACTTCTAAGAAGTATTTGAGATTTAAACAACAAAAAGGATATCAAAGCACTTTTTAAACATGAATCACAGTACAAATAAAAGGAGTTAAGGTATTGTTTGAACTAAAGAAAACAAAGACTAGTAAGTATCTGTTAATGTGATTAGATATGCAGGTAATGAAATGTAAAAGAAACAGCTTCTGCAACCAGGCTGTAATTTATGAGGAATATGATTCTCACCAACACTAGAATCATAAACTGTGCCCAAGACATCCCAAGGCAAAGCTTCCATGGTACTGAGAGTAAATCATAAGCAATTAGAAACAAATACCATTTTGCATTCGACTCCATCCTCTGTTGTTCTTTAATGAAAATACTGGATAATCCGAACATAATTAATTCCAAGTTTATTTTTATGGATATTATCTTTAATATTAATAATGTTTGCCCCTGTCTACATGAGGTGTGATTTCTGAGATTTCTTTCTTTGTTCTCTATTCTATTAAGAAAGCTAAATAAATGAAGAGTAGCTAAAAGATCTATCCTTCTTTGCATATAACTTGTATTCTAATATGCAGTGTGAGTTGTTTTATCTTATTTTTAGGTTATTTTTTTTCTAATAGAATAATCTCAGATTAGCTGTTGTAAGAATTGCATTGTCTATGTGTACCATCCAACTGATTATGTTTTTAAAAACGCATTTGCCCCTTGTGCTAGAAAAATTACCCAGTTAACGTCATGATAATAGTAATGATTTTCAGAAAAGGATTTGTAGTCCTTTTCTCTGTAATTTACTAGCTGTTTCTGACAACCCTTCACAATGTTTGTAATCACTGTGGTGATTTTTCCCATGAACTTGGCCCAGAGCTGCCCATCACTACTTTACTTACGTGTATATAAGTACTGTGATACCTTTCTCAATTTGCTGTTGATTGTAATTAGAGTTACTTTTGTTTTTTAATTGTGAAGAACTTTCTACTTGTAAACACTATAAACATGAGTCAAAAATGTTTTTTTTTCTCTCAAGAGGAAACACTGAATTACGGCATTTATAATTTGGACAGATCTTAGAGGTCATCTATTCTTGCCAATCAGTACATTAAAAGAAAATGTTTTTCAGAGGTTAAATGTCAAGGGCAAGATCACATAGAGATTACATAAGTGACTAGACCTTTTAATCCTCTCTCCATTGCTCTGTAATTCATTGGTAAAGTGGGTTAGTATTAACAGTGTGTTAAATCTGTGCAGATCCAAATGTGAATAATTAATGCTTATCCCAATAATTAGGGAGAACCCTCCAAGAGGGCAGATGCTTTGAAGCTTTTGTTCACTGATTTACTCCTAGTGTCTGGAATAGTGTATACCCTGTATCAGTAATTTTTTTTAATAAATAAATGAATGACTAATTAAAAACTCATCATATACATGCACAATTTTTGTTTTCTTCCCCTTAATTACTTGGATTTTTAAATAGTGTGTTTTTACTTATTTATCCAGATATTTTATTTTTCTTTTTGTATATTAAATATCATCTCACCTCTATATTAAACATTCAGTCAGCCAACCAAATATTTATTAACCACAGGAAGTCATATAACATGTGATTAATATTTTTTCTAATTGAACTAAATGCATTCCTCCATTCATTAATACATGTCAAGCCATTAAATTTCATGATATAAAGAGCAATTACTACAATTATTATAATTATGAACCATGGGTTAAAATGCTCTGATATTAATTTACTGGTATTAAAGAATTTCGAAGTGAAAATACAGGCTTAGAAACATTTGCTCAAATGGTAAAACTGTTTCTGGAATCTCCCTGTCACATTCATTGTATGTGAGACTTTCCAAGGAATATTTCATTGTCTTCTTATTCAAGAGGATCTATCCACCTTACATGTGCCCTGCTGCTAACATTCTTTTTTTTTTTTTTTTCTCAGATCAACTTCTAAAACCCAGGAGATAGTTTGCTTAAAATATCAATTTTTGGTAGCTTAATTTAGAGAGTGTCATCCTAGAAAATCTTTTGATTAACCACAACTATAATCTTTAGTATAACAAAAGTAATAAAGATTATCAAAATGAATTTTATATTTAAGTACCTGAGAAGGCATTCTGTTCTATTTAAGCACTATAAAAAAAGAAAAAGAAGGNGTATAACAAAAGTAATAAAGATCATCAAAATGAATTTTATATTTAAGTACCTGAGAAGGCATTCTGTTCTATTTAAGCACTATAAAAAAAGAAAAAGAAGGCAAGAAAAAAAATTAGAAAAATGATATAAGAAATTTCTGTCAGCTCTTTGTTTTGGTGTTGAATTAATAAGCTGGTGATATATGAATATGTATAAAATTATGCTGTTTTCAATGTACACAGGAGGAAATACCCCATAAAAACAAAAAACAATGGTTAGTACACAGTTCTCCCAGTGCAGAGGAGTGATCGTGTTTACCACTGAGTCTTGTTGGTATGCTGGTCTCATGGTATTGGCAATCTAGGCTACATCACAGTCCATCCAGGTTGTAAGTGATCTGAGCTGGTAATCAGGCTCAGCCATTACAGGACACACTCCCCTTCTCCTGACTCCTCAGGTAGCTTTGAAAGTGGAATTTTTTTTTTTTCAAGTTGTTAATTTTATGAGAACTGACCCAGAGGTATTGAAAGGCTTCCTGAGAGATGCTCAGTCTTCTCCTAGATTAGTTGCTTGTTAATAATTCTGACTCCCCAAATAACAGCAGTGATTCAAACTGTTCAGCTCAATGCTTGAGTAATGTAGACAGATATCAAAACACTGGACTTTGAAGGGAAACAGACCTGAGCCACTCCAGTTCAATATCTCAAGTATGAGAGGTCATTCAAGACCATGAGCGAAGAGATGGACTAAGGCAAGATGCCACATCTGGCATGATTCCAAATAGTGACTAGAAATTCAGGGCATCACAGTTAGTCAGAGTGAGGCATCTGGGAGCTCAGGAGGCCCTCTGTAAAAATAAATCCTAATTTTATTAGGAATTGAATTATTTCTCAGTTTGGAGAAATTTCAAATCATTTTTGTTTTTGTTAAGGCATTGCAAACACTATTTATTTGATTTTAAATAAAATACATTGAAAAATCTTTCCAATTACAAAAGAAAAATAGATTCACTGTAGAAAACTTAGAAAATATTAAAAAGTCAAAAAGCGGAAGACAGTGATTTAACTTTTCATGACCATTATTGACATTTGCTGAAATGTTCTCTACAAATATTTTTCAAATGCAACCATATTATGTACATGTTATAACCTGCTTGTCCAGCTTAATAATAGATATAAAAAATATTCCAAAGTCATCGAGTACCGTGCTACAATGTGATTCTAATGGCTGACTAGTAGACCGTAAGTTACCTGACAAATACCCTTTGATTATTTAGGTTGTTTCCAATCAGCCTCTCTTATTATTTCTTCCCTTATGGTCTCGCAGTACACTGCTTATGCTGCTAATGCAAAAATATATATATTTGTGAATGCGTTTGTTGCCATTTTTTTTTTGCTATGAGTGCCTTTAGCTTGGGGATTTGGTCTTTTTAAATCATTGTACCACCATCATCTTTTTCTGGAGTCAACACAGTAAATGATAGACATATAATCAATTTATACACATGAACCTAATAATTAGATATGATATACACATAGATTTAGTTTTGACATATAGCAAAGACGGGGCTTCCCTGGTGGCTCAGATGGTAAAGGAGACCTGGGTTCAATCCCTGGATTGGGAAGATCCCCTGGAGAAAGGAGTGGCAACCTATTCCAGTATTCTTGTGGACAGAGGAGCCTGTCAGGCTACAGTCCATGGGGTTTCTAAGAGCTGGACATGACTGAATGACTTTCAATCACTCAGTCTTATTATGGAATGCTAGGTCCATTCTAGCTATAAAAATCCAAGAGAAAGTGAAAGTCGCTCAGTCTTGTCTGACTCTTTGCAACCCCATGAACTGTATTGTCCATGGACTTCTCCAGGCCAGAATACTGGAGTGAGTAGCCTTTCCCTTCTCCAGGGGATCTTCCCAATCCAGGGATTGAACCCAGGTCTCCCACATTGCAGGTGGATTCTTTACCAGCTGAGCCACAAGGATGATAAATCAAGGCAGCATGTTAAAAAGCAAGAGACATCAATTTACTGACAAAGGTTCGTATAGTCGAAACTAGTATTTCCAGTAGTCATGTACAGATAAGAGAGTTGGACCATAAAGAAGGCTGAGTACCGAAAACTGATGCTTTTGGATTGTGGTGTTGGTGAAGACTCTTGAGAGTCCCTTGGACTGTATGGAGATCAAACCAGTCAATCCTAAAGGAAATCAACCCTGACTGTTCATTGGAAGGACTACTGCTGAAGTTGAAGCTCTAGTACTTTGGCCACCTGATGCTAAGAGCCAACTCATTAGAAAAGACCGTGATGCTGGGAAAGACTGAAGGCAAGAGGAGAAGTGAAGGGCAGAGGATAAGATGATTAGATAGTTAGACTCAATGAACATGAATTTGAGCAAACTCCGGGACATAGTGGAGGACAGAGGAGCCTGGCAGTCCATGAGGTGGTAGAATCGGACACAATTTAGTGACTGAACAGCAACAGATCCATTTAGAGGTAAATCCCTTATAATATTATCACCGTACCTTCAAAGAGCAGTGGAGGGTCTAGAGACCCTGTTCAGATATAGAGTTTCAGACATCTGTTTCTTTTCAGAGTTGTTTTTTGTTTTTTGTTTGTTTTGTATCACCTGGGAGTGTCCTGAGGGCTCTAACTACAACAATCATAGTTTAACTCTGTTAAATAAATTCTAGTACATAGCATTACGTTTTTAATTCCAGCTCTGCTACTCACCAGCTCTTTAACTTTGGGTAAATTGTTTAACCTTCTGCATCACTTTTCCCTATCTGTAAAATCTGAGTAAAAATATCTATCCCACACTTTTAAGAGGAAAAATTAATTTGCTTTTTTAAAAGTAAAGTAAAATATTCTATAAAAATAACCTGCCTGATAAGTAGAAGATAGTATGACTCTTTAAAAAATGCCTTTTCTTTTCCTTTCCTTAAATCCTTTTGACATGTAGGACTAATTCCACTTCAGTCAGTGACTTGGTTTCCTGAGGGTTAATGCTACATGTAGTCTTCATCCATTTGGCAGAGGCAAGGGAGAACACATTATATGTAAGAAAAATGAGATAGCCCTTTCTTCTGATTTTCCCTTCCTTTAAAAGCTGTAAACACAAAAGTGGTTGCTTTATGTCAGAGCAGCCTGAATGCAATGTATTTATAGTTAATGAAAAGCAAGGCAAGCAACTCTGAAATGCATGCTTCAGGATTTTCTCTTGATACTTTCTAGAGTCTATCATAAGTTAGAGCTGATTTGATAATATGATAGACATATGAAAGAACATTTTAGATTGTCCAAACTTGCAGCTCCAGGGAAATTAATGGTTCTCTGGGCATGCTGCTCTGTAGCTGGGGGTTTGAGGTGTTTTCTGGGACAGCAGATATGCAAACTGTCCTCAGAGTGCCCTGTCCACTCCAGCTGAGTCATCTAGTGGCTAAACTGGGATCATAGTTTGTCATGCTCACATCTATTTTTATAGAACTAAGCTTTACATATTCTTAGAGATAAATGCCTATTTATTGCGGTACAAAGGTGGACAAGGAGAGTCTTTTGACCCCCAAGGAACTCGATGAGAGAATCTCAGTCAGTTCAGGCTAGAAGTGAGCTGTCAGTCTAACAGCTGCAGTAAGATGCAGGCTTTGTGCTGCATCTAGCAGTATCATGCTGTTCATCTAATTGGCTGGTTTAGGTTTCAGTGATGGGGTGGAGAGAGGGGATGCAAGAAGGAAGGAGAGCTAAGTGATGCCTGGGAGCTTTCCTTGTGTTCTAGTGTTCCTCTGAACAGTAATTATTCTCATGTATTCAAAGACTTGACAGCAGGAACAGAGAATCTCTTTGGTGAAGTACCAGTCTATATTTGGGTCTGAGTGTCTTTGGGCCTACAGAAGATCCCAGAGAAGCTGCAATTAGTGGTTGATGAATACAAAACAGCACATTGTAGCTAAGCATGGATCTTTTGCCTTCCTGAAAAATCTTAAGGTCCGTGAAAGAGAAAGGTAGCCCTCTGATGTAAATGGGTGAGCAGATACCTGTTTCAGCCACCACTTATGCCCTCTGCCTCCAAACCAACAATACTGCACAAAAGAAGGAACTCATGTGAGTGAGGACCCCTGAGGGCTCAGAACTGTTTTGTTTCCTTACAGATGGATAGGAGCAGGCATAGTTCAAATTAACCAAAATATGTAGCTCATTTTTTTTAATGTATCTGATGTGTAGCTCAAACTGAGGAAAGGAGGTAGGCTGAAAGAGATTATGTTGGGACCAGTTTTACATAAATTCTGCTCTATTTCATTTGTGGGAGTTTCTAGAAATCAAGTTCCCCATTGTAATTTCTTCCAAGGCTCAAGCTGTGACCTCAAAAAAAAAAAAGGGAGGGGGGGGGACAATATATGTATATTTATGTACTTATATGGAACCTTTTTTTCTGATCCAAACATCAGATCATATGTTTCACATTTTTAGCAAAGGCATGAGCCAAATATCTAGACATCCTGGGAAGGCACCTGCAATTTGGCACCCTGAGGGGATGAATGATTAATGCTTTTATAATTTGTTCTTTAAATATGTACCTGTATTTATTTATGTGTAAGCATGAGAGTGACTTTGGGCATGGCGAGCTGTTTCACTCAGCCGCACCCTTTCTATTCATTATTTGGGATGATGGGGAGACCTCAGAAAGGCCACTAAATAGGAACAGGATCTTTAAATAAAGAAATAATTTAAATAAACCAAATTGGCTTAGGGAAGACTTTCAAGATTAGGGATATAAAGACCTAGAAATTTCAGTTATGCAGTCTCTATGAAACTTCCATTCTAGCCATAATCAAGAGGAACAGAAATGATATTTATTTTAAATAATACATTTATTTTAAATGGAAAATAATTTATTTTTCTATGCCCTTCTTTATCTGAATATGCTGATTACACTGACCAAGTAGTATTCTTTTCTCCCATATTTAATCCTTTATAATGGTTCATAAACTGAATTTATGCTAAGTTTAAATGAACAGAACATAATCTAATCAGACACTGTTATGATAGTTGCAAGTTGAAGGTAGGAAGTCTTCCACCTTACACTGGCAAGGTCCAAATCTCCAATTCTTTGAATATCCTTCAGTCTACTCACAGTGGCAGAAGCTGTAAGCTTTTTACATCTGTAACATCTTTCAGCACATCCTAAAGCAGGCATTAGAAATGGTCTGTTTTCTTTAAAAAACTTAATAATAAAGAAAAAAGAAGGAAGCATGTAAGGAGGGAGGAAAGGAAGAACATTGAATGTCGATTCTTCTGTTAGGTAATTGTGTTCTCTGTTTTTCATAGTTCCTCACCTCTGAATTGTTTATCATGCACATACACATATATGTATCACACATATATACATATTCATATACATACACAGCACTTCACTTTTATAGGTTTGTGCTTAAAACCCCTGCTGAAAAGGCCCTTCTTTCCCTGGTGCTTCAATTAATGATGGCCTCTTGGCTAGTTGTCCAGCTTTGAACTCACTGTCAAATCCTGAATGAAATCACTGTGTGAACTTGAGTGTATTACTTAAGTTTTTGACCCTAGTTTCTTCTTGTGTAGCATAAACAGATTACAGATAAATAACTATATTTTGTTGGATAAATACAAGATAAAATATATATCTGCTTGTTTTTTGAGAGTAGGATGACTTCATGTTTCATTAATCTTCGAACAGGCCCTTTCTGTACCTCTTCCCATATGCCAGCCATGATACTATGTGTGTTTATGTCAGTCCACAGCCAACTTTATTGATGGTAATGTGGTTAAATCAATTTTTGAGCCTCCAAACTCACATACATATGCAAAATATTTATATAATAACATATACTTTATCAGGTTTTAGAAAAGTTTAAAAATAATATTATCATTTTATTATTTTATTATTTTAATTATGTTAGTATTAATACAATAATATTATATGGTTTATTTTTAGACTTTTCTGAATGAAGGTAAGCTTTCAACAGGGTCTTTTATTTTCCTTTGACTCACATACAAAGATCTGCTTCTTGATGAGCACTTGGTATATGACAGATTAGGTACCACTGTTTTTATGTATTTCTATGATATAACTCCCATAAGAGGAACTTGTTTTATCAAAAGTCATATCTTAAAAACCCATGCATTTAACCATTATGCTATACTGCCTTTCAAAGCACAGAAAGAAGAAAAACATAAGAGAATAGCCAAAGATGTGGAAACTTTGGGTAGGAATACCAAAGTTTTAGACCAGGAATACTGACCTAGCTTCTGCCTGGCTGAGAAAAATGAACAGGATAATGTATGTGTAGACTATAATTCTATGTGAAACTCTTCCATCTAATATATAAACCAGAGTTCTTATTTTCAAATAGAAAATCTTATCAAAATAATTAAAGTGGGTTAAAGGAATAGCATCAATAGCCTTTTCGGAAGAGATATCAATTAAGAAAATATCCTGTTATTGAGAATCATAGTAAAAATTCATACTAGAGGCAAAACTGTTGTCCATATAAATGTGGATGTTGTTTCAGCTAGAAGAGAAGTCTGACCTAGAAGTCTGTCTAAGTAACTATTTCAGTGAGGATCAGAGGGGTAGAGGAGGTTATGTGGAATGCAGAGAATGCTAACTTATTAAAGACCTAGACTTTCCTTTAAGTCCTTAAGAATTTGATATCATATTATTCTTAGGATATTTTTTTAAGTATAAATGATATTTAATCCAACAATGATATTTGAAATATCTTAAAGTGACATCAGTTATATACCAATTATGTATTAAGTACATAGCATGTTAGACACTCTAGAAGATGAAAGAAAGTAAAATTAAGGAACTAGCTTCCAAAAAGCTAACAATTTAGTTTGGGTACACAATGCATTTATGTACAAATGAGTAATACCAACATGAGAGCTTCACTGGGTAATGGACTCTCTTTATCCACTAATCTATGTCCAGAACTAAGAATGATACCTACCTAATACCTAATAGCTATGTAATAAATATTTAACCAGAATAGATGAATGAATAAACACATAAAAAGATGGGAGATAAATATCCCTAGTAAATAATATAATGGGGGTTCCATGGTGGCTCAGATGGTAGAGAATCTGCCTGCAATGCAGGAGACCCAGGTTTGATCCCTGGGTCAAGAAGATCCCCTGGAGAAGGGAATGGCTACCCCTCCAGTATTCTTGCCTGGGGAATTCCATGGACAGAGGAGCCTGGCAGGCTACAGTCCATAGGGTAACAAAGAGTCAGACACGACTGAGCAACTAACACACAAATAATATAAGAGAAACCACAAAATAGTACAGGATTAATTGTCAAGTTAAGGACAGAGGAAATAAGTAGTGAAGGGATGGAAAGGCTGACTATTAAGAATATTGAAAAAATTGATGTTTATAAAGGTACCCATCATGATATCTAACATTTACTGATTCCCAACAGTCATTAACTACTGAAATCTATTACAGTAATTCTGTAAACTGTGTCTTTTCTGTACCCAGAGATATATATTTGAGGATTGAGATAGATATGATAATTTAGGTCACCTGGAACACCACGCAGTGTTTGTTATCATAGCTAAATGAGTTGACGAATAGGGGAACATTTGGTTTTATGAGTAAATTTATTTTGTTTTTATTTCATGATTTCTTATTTGAAATCTAGACTGTAATTATCTTTCACCCATGTTCTATTATTTTGTTTTTCATTATTACTTGGCCAGTTGCATGAGTCTACTCTTTTTCTTCAGTGATTTGTGTTTTAATTTAGTCATTATTGGATGGATTCCTTCCAAATGTACTATGGATGGCAACTTCTTAAATGATTCTCCTTCATGAACAGAAATTGGTTTGGTTTTAATCTGTGGTAACCTTCTAAACACTGAAATGATTCATTTCAGTCTTACTCTTGTGCCAATACCGTTAAATATATATATATGTATATATATATACATACATACATATATCCTAAAATGGTACACTATACAAATTGCAACTGGAAAATCATCTTAGAATATACTATTTTTAAAAAGTAATTCCTTGTCATTTGGAATAGATATGTAGGTTTCAATTTTTACACCATTCATTACATTTTCATTTATTTTATTTATATCAGTCATTATAAAATGTGAACAACTACTTATAAGACATCTCACTACATATGCTGGGGGTTGAAAAGTGTGCCATGTTCTTTAAATTCAGTGACCTTTGTCCTAAGGGTAAAGATATGATACATACACATTATTTGAAAAGGTAACTATGCAAGGGGAAAAGGGTACAGTGACGTGTAGATGAGTGGCATCAAAAAGAAGTGTTTCAAGAGTTTAGACAATCGAGTTAGAGAAGAGATGAATAAATATAGAATCTCATCAGGTAAGGCTTCACAGAACAAAAGGCAGTTGAGCTGTGCCTTGAAGGATGGAAGCAGGAAGGGTGTTTCATATGGATATAGAAAGAGAGAATGTGGCATGAGAACTAAACATAAGGCAGGAATGCACAAGACAGGAGACTGAGTTTCCTGTACTCTGTAGGATGGAAGTTCAATGTGGTGAGTATTAAAAAAAAATCTGGAAGATTGTGTAACTTATTTAAATTTTCAGAAGAAGATGATGTATTTATGAACTCTGTAATTCAAAGCAGTTTCCAAGTCACTTTTGTATCCAGTTTCTCATTTGACCATTGAATTAAACCTGTAAGCAAAATTATTATATATATATGCATAACAGATACTGATAGTCAAATGGTAGAACTTGACCAAATGGCACAAACCTAGAAAGTGTCAGGATACATATGTGCGTCCAGATAATGACCTAAATCCTGTGTTCACCTCATCATTCCATTCTAACTATCAGAAGATGAATAAGAATCATTATCACATGACCAAAACTGGCATATACATGTATATGAGATACCATTTCCAGCATGGTATTAAAGAATGAACATTTTTCCTTAGATACAATTTGAATAGGTGAAAGTGAGATCATTTTGAATAGAAGCGATTGTTCAATAAACATTCTCAGCATTGTTTTCAATAGAATAATGACTTGTTCATGATTTCATCATCACATATAGATTTTAGCCCAAATTTCTCTGAAGATGTTACAAGACACTCTCTGTATCATTATAGCATATAATCAAAATCACATTTTCATCTTCTTGCAACTGTTTTCACATTCGTTTCTTATATTGAATTGTTATGACATTAGTATGATGTAAACACATGAGATATTATTCTCATTTAACACATTTATGAAGGCAAACAGAATTAGAACAATCTGCCCATCATCCTACTCATATTGGTGGTGGAGCCAAATATCTTTTTTAAAAATACTTTTTATTTTATATTGGAGCATAGCCAATTATAGCTTCCCCAGTATGGAGCCAGATATCTTGCTTCAGTCCACAGTTCCACGCTACTCCTGAGATACTCAAGTTTGCATTTGATAGTGCAATTTAACACATACCAGAAGATACAGAAATATCTGCTGAGAATGTAGTGTTTTGGGATTCTTCCTGCAAACTTGCAGCTTCTAACTCTGAGCTCCAGGCTTTTCCCTCATTGTACTTAGTGCTGTGAAATGAACTAGTTAACATTCATCTATTTTTACCTCATTAAACCACATAGTCTGACACTTACCTTAGCTAATGATTGATAGAGGGAGAAAGCTATCTTTTCCAAGGTAAGCTGTGTAGCAGAGAAATGACCATGACCCTGACGTTGGACATGTACCAGCCTAGCTTATAAGTGCTAAAGACAAGAAAGGGTTATCTTTCTGGCCAGTGACTCTAAAAAGAGACAAATTTCCCTTAATATATTACAGTGATGTCAGAATTATGACTTTCTTCTCTCTTCCCTCTGGCTGAATGTGAAAGATTTAATTTGGTCTCTTACAATTTCCAGGAGGATTAAAGTATAGTCAAGGGACCCATCTGTGGTAATAGAATGGAGTTAGTTAACCTTGACTAAAGTTAATTTAGCTATTGGAAATGGTTAAAAGGCAGGGGTGTGGAAGACAGTCGCCAGTTCATGCTTTTCTTTATCACATATCTTGCAATGTTCCCTAATGTTGCAATTGCTGCTGCTGCTAAGGCGCTTCAGTCATGTCCGACTCTGTGCGACCCCATAGACAGCAGCCCACTAGGCTCCTCTGTCCCTGGGATTCTCCAGGCAAGAGTACTGGAGGGGGTTGCCATTGCCTTCTCCAATGCATGAAAGTGAAAAGTGAAAGTGAAGTTGCTCAGTCGTTCCCGACTCTTAGCGACCCCATGGACTGCAGCCCACCAGGCTCCTCCATCCGTGGGATTTTCCAGGCACGAGAACTGCAGTGGGTTGCCATTGCCTTCTCCATGTTTCAACTAATTTTCTTCTAATTTTTAAAGTAAAAGCTGTATACTTTACTGTTAGATGTTAGTCATATTGCTTGCTTATTTTTCTTTGATATTTATATCACCATTGTCAGTGATGTAATGGTATAATTAAAATTCACCAACACTTTACTGTAGATTTGATAATAAAAATATTAAAAACACATCATATTGCATCTCAATACACTTATCCAACAGGAATAAGCACCATACAACATTTGATTTGGACTTAGGAATAAACTCATCTAGGTCAGATTAGTCCTCAATAGAGCAAACAGCTTTCTATATTTATATGTGCTGTGCTCTGCTTAGTCACTCAGTCATGTCCGACTCTTTGCAACCCCAGGGACTGTAGCCTTCCAGGTTCCTCTGTCCATGGAGATTCTCCAGGCAAGAATACTGGAGTGGGTTACCATGCCCTCAAGCAGTGGATCTTCCCAACCCAGAGGCTGAACGTAGATCTCCCATATTACAGGTGGATTCTTTACCTTCTGAGTCACCAGGGAAGCCCAAGAATACTGGAGTAAGTAGCCTATCCTTTCTCCAGGGGATCCTCTTGACCCAGGAATCAAACCAGAGTCTCCTGAATTACAGGCAGATTCTTTACCAGCTGAGCTACCAGGGATAGCCAGGCTTCTCTGTCTATGGGATTTTCCAGGCAAGAATACTGGAGTGGATTGCCATTTCCTTCTCCAGGGATCTTTTCAACCCAGGTATCAAACCCACATCTCCTGCACTGTAGGAAATGGGCTTTTCAGCTGAGCCACCAGGGAAGCCCACCGTGGTAGAATCATATCCCTCTATAGTATTTTGCTAAGTATATTTAGATTCACACATGCTATGCTTCTGACCAGTTCCTCCTTACATGTATGTAATTGGAGGTTGAAGAGAAATTGCAATATGTATTTGAAAGGAGCAGGATGATTTGCTTTTTTGTCTCTCAGAAATGACTTTAACTTAGGATCAAGCCAGTCACCCATGCCTGGCTGCTTCATGGTGCAGCTGGAATACCTTGTATGTGGAACCTCCGCCAGCCGAGCACTTGCCAAGTCTATGCTCTGCTGATTCCATAAAATGTTACTGTCAAAAAGCTTCTAGTAAAATTCTGTTGCCAAGAGTAAAGGCATTGCATTAGAATAAGATTATTTCCAAATGGACATGGGGTTAAATTAGCCATTGTAACTGTAATACTTTAATATCACTATCAGATATATTGAAGCCACAATTTTAAACTGCATAATAAAATGAGTAAAAGAAATCATTTCATCAAATGAAATGTTTAAATTTGAATAACTGGAGAGCAGTTGTTCTGCAATTACATCTTTTCCCAGAGAAAAATAAAATCAGGGCATTTCAACCAGACCTTCTATTAATGTTGTCTTTTGCTGGGGAGGCTGGCCCCCTTGGATGGAGCTGCAGTCATGAGGTTATCAAGGGACACAAAACCACCGAGCTCACAGGGAAGGGGAACAGTTCAAATGAATTCTGCAGATGAGAGTTAAAGTGCCGTGATGACGATGCCTCTGAATTAAGAAGCAGAGTGAGAACCCTGTTGTGACTTTTGCTTTTAAGAGACAAAGATGTCATCTATTTTGTGTGATCTATTAGTACTGTTAGAGGAATCAAATGAGATAATGTATCTAAAAGCCTTTTGAAAGCGTGAAAGGCTACGTAAGGACACAGGGAGCCTGCTTTGACCTGTATTACACCAGGATCTATAATTAGCTGACAGGTTGACCATAGGGTAACTAAGGGTCTGAGCGACAATCAGACTTTGATAAAGGAGAGCTTGGTGAATGAATGGCATACTTTTGTTTATTAAATTGCTATCCCTAAAGACTTTTTTAAAAAGATTTAAATTCTTATGGTTGATATATTTTTTTTAAAGCAGTTACTAACTTTATTGCTTTGGAATATAGAGTAAATGTATTAGAAAGGAAAGAAAAGGTTCTGAATCTTACTTTTCTTTTTGGAATCTGATTCCCATAAATTACTCTCAGTTAGGTTAACTAAATTCTCTGAATCTGTAAAATGAAGTTAATAATATTCAATACCTGATATTTTTGTGTACCTCAAATTATTTAACATGTAATACTTCAGTTCAGTTCAGTTGCTCAGTTGTGTCCAACTCTTTGCGACCACATGAACGGCAGCACGCCAGGCCTCCCTGTCGATCACCAACTCCCGGAGTTCACTCAGACTCACGTCCATCGAGTCAGTGATGCCATCCAGCCATCTTATCCCCTGTCGTCCCCTTCTCCTCCTGCCCCCAATCCCTCCCAGCATCAGAGTCTTTTCCAAAGAGTCAACTCTTCGCATGAGGTGGCCAAAGTACTGGAGTTTCAGCTTCAGCATCATTCCTTCCAAAGAACACCCAGGCCTGATCTCCTTCAGAATGGACTGGTTGGATCTCCTTGCAGTCCAAGGGACTCTTGAGAGTCTTCTCCAACACCACAGTTCAAAAGCATCAATTCTTCAGTGTTCAGCCTTCTTCACAGTCCAGCTTTCAATCCATACATGACCACTAGGAAAACCACAGCCTTGACTAGATGGACCTTAGTCGGCAAAGTAATGTCTCTGCTTTTGAATATGCTGTCTAGGTTGGTCATAAGTTTTCTTCCAAGGAGTAAGCGTCTCTTAATTTCATGGCTGCAATCACCATCTGCAGTGATTTTGGAGACCCCCAAAAATAAAGTCTGACACTGTTTCCACTATTTCCCCATCTATTTCCCATGAAGTGATGGGACCAGATGCCATGATCTTCGTTTTCTGAATCTTGAGCTTTAGGCCAACTTTTTCACTCTCCTCTTTCACTTTCATCAAGAGGCTTTTGAGTTCCTCTTCACTTTCTGCCATAAGGGTGGTGTCATCTGCATATCCGAGGTTATTGATATTTCTCCCGGCAATCTTGATTCCAGGTTGTGTTTCTTCCAGTCCAGCATTTCTCATGATGTAGTATATTCAAAAGCAGAGACATTACTTTGC
>SJYQ01001227.1:198562-218931 GCA_006410935.1 Redunca redunca
TTCACGGTTCACATATTGCTGAAGCCTGGCTTGGAGAATTTTGAGCATTACTTTACTAGCATGTGAGATGAGTGCAATTGTGCGGTAGTTTGAGCATTCTTTGGCATTGACTTTCTTTGGGATTGGAATGAAAACTGACCGTTTCCAGTCCTGTGTCCACTGCTGAGTTTTCCAAATTTGCTGGCATATTGAGTGCAGCACTTTCACAGCATCATCTTTCAGGATTTGAAATAGCTCCACTGGAATTCCATCACCTCCACTAGCTTTGTTCATAGTGATGCTTTCCAAGGCCCACTTGACTTCACATTCCAGGTTGTCTGGCTCTAGATTAGTGATCACACCATCGTGATTATCCGGGTCATGAAGATTTTTTTTGTACAGTTCTTCTGTGTATTCTTGCCACCTCTCCTTAATATCTTCTGCTTCTGTTAGGTCCATACCATTTCTGTCCTTCATCGAGCCCACCTTTGCATGAAATGTTCCCTTGGTATCTCTAATTTTCTTGAAGAGATCTCTAGTCTTTCCCTCTCTGTTCTTTTCCTCTATTTCTTTGCATTGATCGCTAAAGAAGGCTTTCTTATCTCTTCTTGCTGTTCTCTGGAACTCTGCATTCAGATGCTTATATCTTTCCTTTTCTTATTTGCTTTTCACCTCTCTTCTTTTCACAGCTATTTGTAAGGCCTCCCCAGACAGCTGTTTTGCTTTTTTGCATTTCTTTTCCATGGGGATGGTCTTGATCCCTGTTTCCTGTACAATGTCATGAACCTCATTCTATAGTTCATCAGGCACTCTATCTATCAGATCTAGTCCCTTAAATCTATTTTTCACTTCCACTGTATAATCATAAGGGATTTGATTTAGGTCATACCTGAATGGTCTAGCGGTTTTCCCTACTTTCTTCAATTTGAGTCTGAATTTGGTAATAAGGAGTTCATGATCTGAGCCACAGTCAGCTCCTGGTCTTATTTTTGCTGACTGTATAGAGCTTCTCCACATTTGGCTGCAAAGAATATAATCAATCTGATTTCTGTGTTGACCATCTGGTGATGTCCATGTGTAGAGTCTTCTCTTGTGTTGTTGGAAGAGGGTGTTTGCTATGACCAGTGCATTTTCTTGGCAAAATCTGCGGTAAATTCTTAGGTTGAAGCTTAACACATAGGAAGCCTCAACTATACTTAGCCATTGTGATTACTGTATATCTCTTAACTGAATTAAATTGCAATTTTGAGTAGCCCCATACCCTAATGACCTTCATGTCACTCCATGAGATTCCCTATTTAGACAAGGGGCTATTTGAACAACCATTGATCACCAAAACAAACGTGATATGAAACATCCCCAAACAGATTATAATATATAAAGAAGAATTTCAAAAGATGATATTAAGACATCTTTCTCTTTTTTTGCACACTTGAAATAAAACTTTTAAGACAAGTTTGCTCCCTTCTTTCAATTGTCATCCTGATACTTAGAACTTAGAGTGCAGAAATCAGTTTACATTCATGCATGATGTGCATGTGTGCATAGTGCCTCAGTCATGTCCGACTTCTGTGACCCTGTAGCCTGTCACCCACCAGGCTGCTCTGTCCAGGATTCTCCAGGCGAGAATACTGGAGTTGGTAACCATTCCCTTCTCAAGGAGGTCTTCCTGACCCAGAGCTTGAACCCAGGTCTCTTGCATGACTTCAGCCATTAAAAAATCAATTGCCTGGTTTATTAAACATATTCCAATTTCTTGACAGGCAAAGTTTTAGTCTTGTTCCCCCATCCCTTGACACCACCCCTTACTACTTGAAATGGTATGTTTTTTCTCAGTTGACTGCCCTGAGGTTGAAGAGCTTCTTAGAACTGTTTGACCTTGGAAAGGTTTAACTTCTATTATGATTTTGCTTTCCAGTAAAATCTGCCTTATTTACAATTAAATAGAATGAGTAATCTTAACAGTAATAGAGTGCTTTACCAAAACATTTGAGACTGTCACAAACTGTTATTTGGGGGGTGGTTTTATTTATTTTTTCCTTCCCATTCCCACTGAAGATTTAGCTGTTATCTTGTTCATACCTTGTGTTTTTTTTTTTTTTTTTTTTTTNTTTTGCTTTATTTTACTTTACAATACTGTATTGGTTTTGCCATATATATCAACATGAATCCACCACGGGTGTACACATGTTCCCAATCCTGAACCCCCCTCCCACCTCCCTCCCCATACCATCTCTCTGGATCATCCCAGTGCACCAGCCCCAAGCATCCTGTATCCTTGTTCTTAATGAGGGAAAAAAATAATAAAGCAAAAGGGACATCTTACAGGACTTTTCAGTCGGCATTAATAGAGAATTCTGAAAATATATTTGTTTGGAATTGTTTTTAATGTTAGGGAAATAATTATAACACTGACAGATGGCTAAATAATATTTTTATATGTTGCTATAAAAGTCTGTTCAATTAAAAAAGCTAAATATAGTGGCCATAGTTATGTATTTTAGTGAATTCACCTGAAGAGATAACCACAAAGCAAATAACCATACAATGTAAATACAGTTATGTATGATTTCTTGGCTGGTACATTAAAAAAATCAAGAATATATAATGAAATACCACTGCTTTAAATTCTTCAGTCTGAGCTATGGAGGTCAAAGTATTATAGGTTCAAGAAAAGTCATGCATATATTCACATGCAAGGAGAAAAATTTCCCTATTCTTCTCTGATTTATATTAAGGAGATGAGCTGTATAGCTTTGTGAAACTTATAAAGGCAAACACTATTTATGTCATTCTTTCAGATATACCTTGTCTTCTGTGTTTTACTCATGCCGAATACAATTAACTATTTGTTTACTATAATATCCTTTATGACAAACATCTTTTATAGCATTGTCTCCATATTATGGTTCATTAAAATGGTCTATAGGAAGCTCATATATGTTATTAGAAAAGGAATTCCATATGAAAATATGTTTAGAAAATTCTGGTTTAAAAAAAGCTATACTCACTTCTTAAACTTTTGTACGTGATAATAGGCATGGTGAATTTCTAAGATATGTAACATTTCCAGAACTTGCTTGACTACATTATGTTTTTTCCTCTAAATTCTTTTAAGTCTAATTTACCGTGAAATAATCTTTTCAGAAATCAAGTTAAAGAAGTCTGGCATTATAGGTATCATTTTTCAGTCATTGGTGCATAAAGAATTTTTTAACAAAGGCTTATTTTATATTGATTATTTATCAAATGTATGAAAAAGCAACTATGATAAAACATTGGAATCCTATGAGAGACTCAATATGAATGATTCATATTGTGCTATTATGAATTCTAATTGGGAAAACATATTAAGTGCATTGCCAGGTATAACTAAAAACATGGGAGAAGAGAGAAAAGAGTAGGGAAAAATTGTTCCCTACTTCTAAGGGCTTTTCAACCTATGAGAGTCACCTAAGCATTGAACAGATATGAATGCTATAATGAGATACAACGTTAAATGGATAGATGCATGAGATGAGTCCTAAGAGCCTTTCAGTCTACTGCAACTTAGAGATTTGTGTGCACAGAACTGGCATAGAATAATCCATGAGAATAGGAAATCAAATGCTAAAAAAGATAGCAAGATATAGTAAAAATAAAATATACTTGGCAGAAATACAGACTCCACATTGTTCATATAAATTTAGGCAGATTTAGCCTTTGTGTGCCTCAACATCCTAACCTGTAAAGTCGTCCTGAGATTTGCTATCCTGTTGTGAAATCAAATTAGGCAAATTATGTATTGAGTTATTGTAGTATGTGATATATTGTAAGCATTTCATGACCCTCATATCTTCTTGGAAAAGATCTTCCAGGACTTTAGGAATTTCATACTAAACTATTCTGAATACTGCAGATGTTATATTCAAAAGAAAATGTAAGATAGAATAATTTAAAATATATTAATTTTTGTTTGTATGTTCNGTACTGAAAGAATTAAAAAAAAAAAAAAAGTAGGATTAGTAGTAATAGTAATAATATACCACCAAAGTTACCTTTGAAAGAGGTGATGTTTGAGAAGGAAAATGGACAAATATGAGACAGATGGGAAAATTAATTTTCTCTGTATATTTTAATACTTTTTTGATGAAATGAGCTGAGGAAAATATAGTTTTTCAATTGCTAAGTTGTGTCTAACTCTTTGTGGCACCATGAACTGCAGCATGCCAGGCTTCCCTGTCTTTCACCATCTCCCTGAGTTTGCTCAAACTCATGTCCACTGGTCGGGTATAAAATGCTTCATCTGAACTCCTCCATAGCTTATATCCTTGAAATTACTCTACAATACTGATACTGGATAAGTTCATGTGAGTCTGATTTAATAATCCAATCCTTCCATTTGTCTATAGGTAATACAGTCATGTATTCTGAAGGACTTTCAAGTAGAAGTATCAGAAATAAAAAGCCATCTTGTTTTCTTTGCCCTTACCCAAATTTAAATGTTTACTGGTATGTTCGTAAATAGTCTCCCTGTTGAATTGGTAAAATCAAAGCCACTCTTTTAAGCAGTGAAAATGCCTGATCTAATTTCAATAGCTATAAATCAAAATTAAGCCTAGGAAACTAGACCCATAAATAGCTGTAGAGAATCCAGCTGCTATTATTCTAAAGGCATTCTCAGATCAATCTTCATGGGATGATGTGACTGAGATAAGGGAATTGTCTTCCTGTTCAGTTAGAAGTTTCCAGAATTTAAAGTGTATTATGGGGAGAAAAAACAGCATTATTTATTTTAAAAGTCAAGGAAAGGTTGTATTGCTAAAATGAGAAATCAAGTCTTTACTTTTGTATTGTATTGTATTGTATTTTGTATTTTTGTTGCCTAGTTTTTATTTTATTTTTCAGGATTAATTATAAAAACTGGACATAATTATTCAATGTCCTCAAAGTCAATGAGATAAGATAAAGAATGTAACCACCACCTACTCCTCTTCAAATTAATTGGTTTGGTTTTAGGTAGAATTTTTTTTTCTCTACTCTGAATTTAAGCAAATTAAATGCTATTTTTTAGATTTCAACTATAAAGAGCAAATAAGACAGTCGTCTTGAGTGTTTGTTCAGTTTTAAATAGACATTCCTCAGGCTTAGAAATAATTACTGCAATAAACAGATAAAGAAAGTTATGAAAGAGTGTGAGAGTTCTTTTCTCTCCTCACATTTTTTCATGATCTTTTCTTTCTTAGGGCAACATATTTTATTAATTTACAAAATTTTATCATATTCAGGTTCATATATTTGTAGTCAATATCCAGGGTTTAAAAATACATTAATCTTTACCCTTAAGTTATACATACTTCAGTCCCCAAAAACTCTGAGTAAAATGCTGTGAAATATACCTTTAGATTACAGACATATCTATGATTTTGAAAATATATCAACTTTCTCAAGTTGAGCTGTGTGCTTAGTCACTCAAGAGCTCTCTATTTTTCTTTCATAATTTCCTTAGACACTAGTGGTAGTAAAAATGCTGTTTTAATGTAGAAATGTCAGAACTCACGTATACAAAATATTTAGGCAGTATAAACTGTTACAGACTTTTGCATTTGCGGTTACACTTTTTGTTCTGTGCCAGTTCGTTTGGCCTTTGCATACAAGTGTAGGCAGAACAAAGTTCCTAGAAACAGTAGACCAAAGGAATATGGCTGCCTTCTGACAGACAGCTTGGAGAAGCCAGGCAGCAGCTGGGAGAAGCTGTTTATGAACATGGTCTCTCACTGCTCATTTCTTTGTTATGTTCTTTGACTTCACTTTCACTTTTCACTTTCATGTATTGGAGAAGGAAATGGCAACCCACTCCAGTGTTCTTGCCTGGAAAATCCCATGGGAGGGGGAGCCTGGTGGGCTGCAGTCCATGGGGTCTCTAAGAGTCAGACATGACTGAGCGACTTCACTTTCACTTTGTCCTGTCAGCCACCAATCCCAGACCTCAGCCTACCTACCTCCTATACTCTTTCTGTTAGCATTTTGTATTTAGCATTTGGCCATTTAGTCAGAATCTTCTTTCCCGTTTTCTCTATCAAAATCTGCTCTGAGGTCAGTATCTTTTCTTTATACAGTTATGTACTCTCTCCTTTGATTTTTTTGCCTTTTAAATCTGCACTCTACTGTGATGAAAAACTGTCCCATCAGAAACTATTCAAGTGTTCAGTGGATGCAGAAGACCCAGTTTAGGGGAGTGGTGCTGGGCAGAGATTAAATCCTAGGTTTTGCATGGAGTAGATTTTTTTCTTTTCTGCTCATAAGTAATTGTGGCCCTGCCACTAATGATTTAGCACTTCCCTTCTATAAGAATTCACTGATGGTTTTCTGTCTGAACTTTTCAGACTGAACATTTAAAATTAAACATGAAACTCATAGATTGTCAGAAATTAGGATTCAGGGCCAATATTCGCAAAGTGAACATGTTGAATGGCAGCTGAAGAAACAGTGATTGATAGTGGAACTTTTTTGTTGTGCTAATATAAAAACGCTGACAAGGGCAGATTAGAAGGGGTGTGCATAATTGTTTAAATGCAGCGCTGACTGATACTACCTGACTCATACTACCTGAAGGTGGGAAAACCTGAAATGGGGAGTGAGGTAGAAAAGGGGAGAAAGGAAAAAGAAAAACACAAAGCACCTGTCTTCAATTTTTAATCTCACCTTATCATTGCTGGAAAGTCTAAAGAGATTGATTGCAAAGATAGCTGTTTGTTGATGGGTCATAAAATAAACAGGGACAAAACAGTGGTGGTTGAGTGATTTTTAGTTCTCTGTGTTACATCATATTCAAGTGTGGCCCTTCACACTATGATTAGAATTTTAAATATGTCTGGGAATTAAGAAAAAGAATTTTATGGAAAAAAAAAAAAAAAGACCTCCACAGAGTAGCTTTTAGGCATGCTGGAATGCTTTGACCTTGAAAAGATAAATCCAGAACAAGCTAAAAACAGCACATAACATTACTGCTAACATGCAGTGCATAACAGGTTACTATGTATCATAAAATACAAAGAAGCAACCAGAGAATAAAAAAAAGAATTATGTTTAAAATGGGATGATATAATGATACAATCCTTAATACTATTCAGAGGCATTTAAATTCTATTTATGAAATACAGCTTGCTTTTCTTATGGAGGATCAGTTAGACTATATAATATAATATATATATATATATACATAATATATATACTATATATATATGTGTGTGTGTGTATAATAACTCATTCAAAGAATAAACAAGTAAAGGGGGGATTAGTAAAGTTTAGATAGAANTGTATAATAACTCATTCAAAGAATAAACAAGTAAAGGGGGGATTAGTAAAGTTTAGATAGAATCTTCTTTTTTATGATCTAAAGTCAATCTATTTGATATTGTTTTTTCTTTGTTTTCATACCCAGATACCTCTCCCAAAGCCAGCCTAGATCAGTAAAGGGTATAAATTAAAGACTTTTCAGATAAGTACAGGTAACTTCCATCTAGATAGCTTCATATTTATATAGAAACTAAGTTCATTTTGGAAGACTTTGCAAATGAATATTCTATTTTCTTTGTAGGAAATGGGAGCTGTGGACCACTATTATAGTTCACAGGGAGAAAGTGAAGGGAAGGTTTTCTGTGGGAATAGCCCTGCATCTGCCCCAAGGGTTTTATGGCCACCAGAAACTGACCAAGAGCAAGGAAGGCTGGTGATGTGAGATGAGGGCAAGAATCCTAAAGGGAAGTGGGTATTTATTCAACATTCTGTTTTGTCTTCCTTTGTCTAATCTGACAATTCTATGAAGTACAGTATTCTGCAATGCAGAAACAGCAACCCTGATTGTAAAATTAAAAAAGCATCACAAATCCTTACAATGGCATTTCAGAACAAAACTAGTATGTATACTCTTTTCACTTAAGAAAATAAGATCCTTTCTCCCTTCTAATGAAATAAAATGAACATTTGAAAAGATTTATATTTTTTTCAACTTTGAAGTTAAAAAAACCCCTCATTTATTTAAATTGTTATAAAAAAAATCTCATGAGATAACAAGGCTCAATTGAGCTTGTTAGCTTTAGCACAAAGTTAAGCCAATAAAAACTGTTCTGAAACATGAATTTTCATTTACATGAAATACAAGTTATTCAAGTACTTATACAGTGGGTCATGCCCAGTTCACCTTCTTGTGGTTTTCTTTATCCATGTCAGAGCATTTATTAATTTTTTATGTTTATTTTTAAGCTAACAAACGTCATTTCTAAAATCACTGAGTGTATGAAACCAGCTCTACATGACCCTCCTCACATCTCTAAACCCTCTATGTATTTGCCTACAAAGACATTTGTGTGATTGTTAGAAATTCCTCTCGTGTCTCCATCTAAAATTTAATCATTTACTTTTGAAATATTAAAAGAAAATACCTTTAGAAAAGTGTCACCCCAGGACAGTGAGGGAACTGAAACGCATCCCACATTTAACATCCAGTTTAATACATCATTTAATCTGTTGTACCTGACAAGGGGCAGGTATTTTCTGTGAATAATACAGGGAACACAATAGTTACACAATTCTCAAAATGGTTAGAGGAAAGGAATGAGAGGAAAGTGGTTAATTTATTATTTGTGTGTATGTGGAAAAGAGAATCAGGAAAAGTATTTAACATTATTTTACCTCCTCTGGTTTGTGCCACTTAAACCAAAGAAATTAGCATTTTCAAGCCCAGAACTTGATCATAGCTGTGTTCTATGACACTTAGGATAAGGGTGCTTTAGCACAGATGTGCAGTGTATTTCTGCAAAAGTGTATGTTTTCAAGGCCACTTATTAGAGGCTGTTACACTGTGATAGAAAATATATATTTGGTCTCTTTGCTGGTTCCTGGCCCAGAGTTCCTAAAATCCTGTGGAGATAGGGTTGAGAGATGTGTCTTCCATTATTCATAATAACCCCCTTTGAACATACCTGAGTTTATGCTAATGATGTGATTCTAGGACAATGGGGACTGGTTACTAGAGGAACCGACCAGTGGTAAGAGGCCGGGAACTTTTAGCATTACCTCTGGGCAGGGGAATGGGCTTTGACATTGAGCCAAATCACCAATGACCAGTGATTTAACATCTCATACCTACATAACAAAAACCCCATAAAAACTCTAACTGAAGGGGTTCAGACAGCTTTTGAGGTAGTGACCATATCAAGGTACAAATCTGGAGAAGGCATGGATGCTCCATGCCCCCTCACATATCTAGCCCTCTATATGTGCTCCATTTGGCTGTCCTTAAATTATATTCTTTTTTTTCCATTGAAGTATAGTTGATGTATATTATGATATGTTATAGGTCTACAGTATAGTGATCACAATTTTTAAAGGTTATATTCCACTTATAGTTATTATAAAATATTGCCTATATTCCTTGTCCTGTACAATGTATCCTTGCAGCTTACTTTGCACAGAATAATCTGTACCTTTTAATCCCCTACCCCTGCGTTGTACCGCCTTCCCTGTACCCACAGGTAAACACTAATTTGTTTTCTCTATCTGTTAGTCTGTTTCTTTTTTTGTTATATTCACTAGTTGCCTTTTTTAGATTCCACATATAAGTGATATAATATAGTATTTGTCATTCTCTGATTTATTTTGCTTATCATACCTTCCAAGTCCATCCATATTGTTGCAAGTGGCAAAATTTTATTCTTTTTATGACTGAGTAATATTCCATTGTATAAAGATACCACATCTTCTTTATCCATTCATCTGTTGATGGACACTTAGGTTGCTTCCGTATCTTAGAAATTATAAATAATGCTGTTCTGAACATTGGGGTGCATGTATCTTTTCAGATTAGTACCAAATGACTCAACAATGCCACTCCTGGGTGTACACCCCAAAGAAACAAAATGCTAATTCAAAAAGATACATGAATATATTCTTAATGATAAATAGATAATAGTAAATAAAGCACTTTCCAGACTTCTGTGAGCTGTTCTTGCAAATTATAAAACTTGAGGAGCAGACATGGGACAGATGACAGAAGTGCAGGTGACAACTGGGACTTGAAATTGGCATTCGAAGTGGGGAACCGTCTTGTGGGACTTAACCTCTAGGGTCGGCTCTGATTCCTGGTAGCTGAATTGTAAGACAGTTGGTATCTGGAGAGTTGTAGAATTGGTTGGTGTGGGAAAAAGTCCCACCCATTTTGTGTTAAGAGTATTGAGAGTAAAGGAAACGGTTTGTGTGGAGGGACTGGGTGCACATTATATTTCACTTCTATCACACTCACTGTCATATTCATGAATTTAATTGTGAGTGCCGTCTCTCAGTAAAGATTCAGAGAAATCCAGAGACTTGTGCATGCATTCCTATTCCTTCCAAGTCTCACATGCAAAGCTTGACGGCTTCATGGTACGATGCGTTAGAGAATTCATCCATTTTGCTGCCTCTGGATGATTTTTATTCTATACGTAAAGAGCACTATCAGAATTTCATAGTTCTGTGTGCTGAATCATTTATATAAGAGGCTGTAGAATGCATATTTATGAATGCCTGGAATATTCTGTCTTATAGCACCATGTTTTTTGTGCTATCTGCATCTCAGGTTATCTACAATTATTGACTAGCCTAGCAAAGTTGGAAAGTTGAGTCTGACTTAAAATTTTATGTAGAAATGAAAGTTAGTATTGCAGCATTATTTTTGCAGTTATTTAAAATATGAACCAATGAGAAACCCCAAATGGGTTTATAAAATTATTAACCTTTCTTTCTTCATTTCAAAATGACTTTTTTTGTAGACAAAACAATGGATGGCAGTCTTGAATCTAATTCCATTCCTGTATTGGACTCCTATCTATGTACTTTTGGGTAATGCGTTGTACCACAACCACAGGGTGAAGCCAAGCAACCATAGTAAACTTAGGGGCAAGATATGAACCAAGGACTTCTGGCTGGGAAATCAGGATGGCTTCTTAGAGTGTGTTACACTTAGCTGGACTTTGCTATACAGAGAATTTTTTAAATGGAACCCATTTTGTATTGACTGAAATCTGTGAGGCTGAGAGAACTTAACACTGGTTTTCTGTCCAAGTCTGTTATGCTTATTTTGATCAGACTTTTAACATTTCTGAAAGAAGGGCTAACATGAGGGCTTCAGAGATTTACACTCTTTATTGGTTTCTCTACAGTGACATTTTGTTTCAGTTTGCTGTTTAATGTAATAAGTTTGTATATATTAAATTTAGTTGAATGATGATATAAAAGGATTTGATGTAGATCTCAATTTCAGTGTCTTAAAATAGAATAAATTGATTACCCTGAGTCATGTTCACATAACTTAGATATAGTTGCAGAAAACCCAACTATTAATAGTCAAGGGGTATTTCTATTTATTTTTAAGTCACCTGATTGAAAAATAATCCAATTGCAATGTGGAAAGGAAGCTGGCATAGCTTAATGTGGTACAAAAGACCTGCAATACAGCATGCCTCTGCAGAGGAAAACATTGTGCTTATTAGTAGCAGGCGCATGAGGTTGCCCTGTGGCCTTTGAGCTTTAGGACTAATTGTATAATCGATATTCTTCTACTGGATTTCATACTAATTTTACTCTTGAGAGTGTATGGGACTGGGAGGGGCCTTTGTATTCTGCACACAGGTTGGCAATTAAACAATAAAAAAAAAAAGTCCTTTGTAATGCTGAAAACCAAAGAAGCCCCTGACAAGATAAGGGATGCTGTCTCTGCTCTCATCTTTGTTTGAACCTAAGAAATCTTTACTAATTGCCGTGAAATCCTGGCTACATCTGAGTCCTGGGGGAGAGACAGGAAAAGGATGTTCATCTCTCCTTCCCACCCAACCCCACACCCTCTGTCTGTTTTAGAGACATGCAGTCTTTTTATTGTGGGCTTTGAAGGAAGCATTTAAGCATTAAAAAAAAAAAAAGATTGTGTGTACAGTAAATAAATATGGAGGGATCAGCAGGGAGATTGCTGGTTGTTACTAGAAGTCATTCAAATACAAATAGGCAGATGGGTGAGTCTCTGTTTTAGCACCAGGCTGTCGTTGGTGTGTGGAAACAGGGAGGATCTGGAAACCATGGGCGTTTGGGGACCCATAATAGGCTATCCTCAAGGGCAGTGTTAGACACAAGAAAAGACTTTAGGTAGGGGCCCTGATTTGGGGATTTTCTGTAAAGAGATGGAAGCAAAGTAGACAGCTTTGTGAAACCATGTGAAAATGAAACCATGCAACTCAGATTGGAGCTTGAACCCACACAGCCGAGACAGTCTTCCAACTGAGATCAAACACCTGGTTTCAGTCTTAATGAAGCTCAAGTTCTTGATGTCTCATCACAGAAAGAAGTCAGTGAGAGACAAAGTGATAGGTAAGAAGTGGATTTCTTTAGAGAGAAATACACTCCACGGATAGAGTGTGGGTATCTCAAAAGGAGAGAGTAGCCTCAACGTACGGGGCGGTTAGATTTTGCTGCTGCTGCTGCTAAGTCGCTTCAGTCGTGTCTGACTCTCTGTGATCCTATGGACCATAGCCCAGCAGGCTCCTCTGTCCATGGGATTCTCCAGGCAAGAATACTGGAGTGGGTTGCCATGCCCTTCTCCAGTGGATCTTTCTGACCCAGTGATTGAACCTGCATCTCTTACATCTCTTGCATTGGTAGGTGGGTTCTTTACCACTAGCACCACCTGGGAAGTCCCAGTTAGTTTTTATGAGCTGTGTAATTTCATAAGCTAATAGTGGAAGAATTATTCCACCTATTTTGGGAAGGGGTGGGGATTCTGGGAATTGGGCCACTGCCCACTTTTTGATCTTTGATGGTTGACCTCAGACTTGTCATGGCACTGATATGTGTATCACTAAGCTTGCTGATGTGTTATGATGATCCTATAGGGCTTCCCTGGTGGTTCTAGTGGTAAAGAACCTGCCTGCCAATGCAGGAGCTGTAAAAGATGCAGGTTCAACTCCTGGGGTGGGAAAGTCCCCTGGAAGAGGAAATGGAAACACACTCCAGTATTCATGCCTGGAGAATCCCAAGGACAGAGGAACTTGGTGGGCTACAATCCTTTGGGTTGTAAAGAGTCGGACATGACTGAAGCAGCTTAGCACATAATGAGGCTCAAGGTCTAGTGGAAGTTGACTTGTCCACTATCTTGGACTTCTTTGATTATAATCAGTTAATGTCCTGTCTTCGGGCTATGTCATTCTTTTAAACTTTGTGCCCTACCCCCTTCTCTCCTGTTTCAAAAACACAGCTAGTCCTATTGTATTCTTTTCTAAGATTCTCCCATCTCACTTGACCAACTTTCTAATGGGTAAAGGTAAAATCTTGAAAGATTCTAACAGGAAACCATACTTTTTGCCTATTATCCTTCAAGTTTGTCCTTCTAGAAATTGCCCTTCATCTCTACATGGGGGAAAAAAACAGACATCTAGAAATCAAGGAAAGATTTTGATCTTCATAGTTTGAGGTTTTAGACTAGGGTTCTTGAATATTGACTCATATAATTCCTTTACTTCTGTAGATTCTACTCAGTTTCTCTAGCTTGTATATTGTCTAAACTATCTCATCTCTCTATGGAGAAATACTTTAACACTGAATGCAGAAATATCCTACCAATTCAAAGAACAACCTCAACCCTTAATCTAGAATTAAGTGAAAAAGTTTCTGCATATCTAAAATAGCTTTCATGAAAACTCCATATTAAGGACATGCATTTTCTTTCTTAGTACCTCACTCTGAGCCCTTTGACTTGTATTCAGCAAGTCATTCTTAATCAGCCTGATTATCTGGTTTCTCAGCCCACAACAGATTGGATAACAACAAAGGAGAAGCTAAGAAGAGGCACAGTGACAGCTGAAAGCTTGACATTGAAGGAGGAGAGAGAAAAATGATATAGTAGGCATAGAACTATATAGCCATATGGTGCAGTAATGAATGTTCACCAAGATGACCCCTGAGTCATCACGGGAAAAAAAAAGATAATATTATGTTTAGAAATATCTATATAGGAAGGCAGAAAGCCAGTGAGTAATTTATTTTTTAAAGATTACCATCTAAAATTTAGGTGTTAAGTGGGCATAAGCTTTAAGTACATGGAAAAATCAGTTCTCGAGAACTGCTCTTTCCCAGGAAATACCCAGGTAAATGAGGTGTTACTAATCTCATCTTTAAACACTCTACTGATTTTCTCCTGCAATTTTTCCGTAAATATCCTGATTATTCATTGTTTTTCAGCAGTTACCTCGTTACAGGAGGAAACAAACCCAAAGAAATGCTAATGAAATATGTTTTCTGTTTTTATTCAATGCCGAACATTATGAGTTCTGTTAAAAGCAATTGATAAATCAGATACTAACTATTTAATTATGGAAATATTAAGTCTTGTCTCCTCTTCCCAGCACAGACTTCAGAAGTTTGATCTGATGTTGAGTACAAAGTATCATTTTTACCAAACTTAACAAAATAGTTGCTGGTACTCTGTGAACATTAATTCCCATTTACATGCATAATACAAAAGATGCCCTGACCTAATCAACCCTTCACTGCACATTTTGATATATCTCTAGAGGGAGAGAGTCCTTGTCTCATTGACTTGGCAACAGTCCCTACCAGTGACCTTTAATGCTATTATCCTCTCTCTGAGGGGCAGGGGGAGGGGCTGTTGTGGGGTGGGGATCAGGATGTATTGAACATTGCAGAATCAAGGCTTTCCTAAGAAATTGGATTTGAAAGCACGATTTTGTCAATTGTCAGTTTTTACTTGTAATTTCACTGTGGTTTTTATGTAGCATTTTATAGATTGTATATTTTTCCTAATTGCCTTAATTTATTAAATAAGATAAGCTGTAACATTTCTGCAGATAGACAGAAGATCGGGACCAAGTGGGCTGAATTTTTTTTTTCCTGAGTCGGGCTGGCATGGGCTTATAATGACAAGATTCCATTTTATCTGAAAAGACCCTGATACTGGGAAAGATTGAAGGCAGGAGGAGAGGGGAACAACAGAGGATGAGATGGTTGGATGGCATCACTGACTCAATGAACATGAGTTTGAGCAAGCTCTGGGAGTTGGTGATGGACAGGGAAGCCTGGCGTGCTGCAGTGCATGGGATCGCAAAGAGTCAGACACAACTGAGTGACTGAACTGAACTGAATGTTATTTTCCCCTCAAGGGGGCTCCTTTTGGAAAGGCCCAAGAAATGCATGAGGAATTTGCTGTGATCTCCAGTTGCAGCCTCAACTGGTTACATATAATAAGATGGTAACAGTGGACTACGGCCTAAGAAACATTTATAGCATCCTCAGGAAGCCTCTTGGATAAGAATGCATTTTTTAAATTCATACTGAAAACCTATACTGGTGTTACTCTGGCTAATATAACTTAGGCTGTGGATTCTGGAGTAGCCTCTTCCTTTTTGAGTACTCTGTGTTATCACCAAACTAGTAGCTATCTAGCTCTTTCCGAATATAATTCGGAAGTTGACTTTTTCTTAAAATGTTCTTTTGCAGGCATAATTCTTATAGTAGAGAAGCAAGTAGGGCCAAGACCTTCCAAAAGAGTGAAATGGGTTATATTTGCTTTTGCTGTCCCGAGGCAGTCAATTCTAAGTGCTCACTCTCCCCTTTCCATAAATATCATCCCCCTTGTACTCCATTTATATCCTATTAAATCCAGCCCTGAGGAAACTAGCTCAAATATTGTTCTTTATAAGGTGTAAATGACCAATAAAATACAGAAAGGGTCTCAGAATCAAATGCCTGGCAGGCGACGTAGATGAGCAAAACTGACTCAGTGTGAGATGACAGAAAGAGGTAGTCGGTGAATCAGAGAGTGTCTACCTCACCATTGAAATCCCCTTCATGTCTATTACACAAGAATGAAGACTCAATAAGACTAGATTTCTGATTTTATTTGAGACCTAATATTTATAAATGTGGGCAACCATTTCTTTCTTTTTTTTTAATTCCATATTGGCTAAATGTAACATTCTGCAAATCAGTTTCCAAACTGCAATTTAAATACAAAATATCTTCAGTTATTTTTTGCTGGATGATGTGGATGGTTATGAGGATTCAGTTTTAATCCGAGAAAAATGTTTCTAGTTGTAGAATTGCAGGCATTAGAAAGAAAGGAGGAAGGGATTTGAGAGGGAGAAGAAATGAATAGCTCCAAGCTCCTGAATTTATACTTTAGTGAAAGCCTGTCTATTTTCTGTACTTGTCTTTGGAAGCAGGATCTGTATCTTTGGCTTGGTCAAATGAGTGTAAAAGCAAAGCAAAGCGTGGCAGAGCCTGGTACCAGGTGTACAGCGCCTGATGATGTTGAAAATACCCAGATTAAAAAATCTATAATTTTCCAAATGCAAAAGACATAGTGGACTTTAATGTTGTAGATACCATAAATTTGGTCTTTCTGCAGCTGCTTTTAGGTAAGAGATATAAAAACTGGAACAAACCACTCAATTAGTATATTAAATTAGATATTGACAATATAAAACAATTAAGACTATTAGTTGTAAAATAAATTTGAGGCAAAAACAGATGAGAGACTGCTATGGTAATAAAGACAAACTTATTGGGCACTATCCTAGTTGGAGGAGGTTTGGATTGGAGATAAAAGGAAGGAAATGAGATATATTCCAAAAGAAAAAGTGACAAGATACAGTGTCCAAATGAATATAAAGAATAAAATAATGAGATGACTCAAAGTTTTAGTATCATAGCAATGGATGCAAACTAGTGTCAATAAACAAGTCTGTGAAACAGAAAATGATTATAGTTTGAGTCCCATCAAGTTGGAAAGGATAGACTATCCAGACTAAAATGCCAAAAGACCATGTAAAGAAGATAGTGACACGCAAAGATATTGGACAGTCCTCAGTGTTTTGGTTGCAGCCCTACCTCACATTTAGAGAGAAGGGTAGAAGACTATGGGTTATACTAAGGCATGTGGCAGCAGTTGCAAGAAAAAAAGAATGAAAAAGTATATCAAGAACAGCCAAGCTAGAACTTAAAAGGTAAGGTGGAGAAAAGTAAATCAAAATAATAATAAATCTTGTTTAATTGAGAAGTTCATCTCTCGAATTTTTTTTTTAATTTTTATTTTAACTTTAGTTTACTTTATATTACTGTATTGGTTTTGCCAAACATTGACATGAATTCACCACAAGTGTACATGCGTTCCCAAACATGAATCCCCTCCCACCTCCCACCCCATACCATCTCTCTGGGTCCTCTCCTTGCACCAGTCCCAAGCATCCTGCATCCTGCATCAGACATCGACTGGCGATTCGTTTCTTACATGATAGTATACATGTTTCATTGCCATTCTCCCATCTCATCCCACCCTCTCCCTCTCTCTCTCCCCCAGAGTCCAAAAGTTCACTCTATAGATCTGAGTCTCTTGTTGTCTCGCATACAGGGTCATCATCCCAATATTTTTTTAAGCTAGTTTTATTTAACTTTAAGAAGAAAACAAACTAAAATTGGACTCAATTATAAAAATGTGTAATTTACGATGATTCTTAGAAAATTGTATTTTGAAAAACAATTGTTTTCCCCAGTTTTGGTGCCTTTATTATTTAGTGATCTAATACTCATCTGTGACTCAAAGTTCAAATCTGATTCATGTTCTGTTCATGTTTGTCAACGAGAGGTGGATTCCCAATATTTTCTACCAAGAATAATATGTAAGACAAGAATTTTCCAATTTAATGAATGCCAACATACCAATTTATTCATATCCAAAATAAGGCAGAGGAAATGAAGCAGAAAGTGAGATTTCAAATGTTTTCTTAACATTTTAATATGGACATAAACTGGGATGTGGCCAAAAGCCCAATTCTGAGTGTGTCATAATCTGCATATTGACAGATATTAGGTGATTCATGAAGTTGCTTGGGGCTTGTCACCATGTATCATTCCATTTCTGCCTTGCAGGCCAGAAGAGATATTTGGGAAACAACTCAACTATAGACAGCAAAATGAGAAACCACCCTATTATATGCATTTTCTTGTTCAAATTTAAGCTTTCAAGAATGTATTTTAATGAAATTCTTTAGAACTATCGTTTACATTTCAGAATTGGTCTGAAAATACAATAATAAATAAAAATAATATAATTCAGCCATTAGTGTGAATTAAGTATACTAATTAGTATGCTATGTTATAGGTTGTTGAGATTTGCTGTGGTAGGAGTAGAGGATAACTTAGATAAACTAAAGGAATAGAAAACTGCAGGAAATGAGATACACAGGATGGATAGAATGGGTACATATAATAACTATCTGATGCCATTTGAGAAGATTGTTCTACAAACATGAACTTTCCAGATAAGTGATGTTTTCCACTTTGTGCAACAAAACTTTTCTGTTTCATTGTATTATGTTGAAAGCAATACACACTTCCTACCTTATTGAATAGAACCTGCTAGCATAAATTAACCTCTTTTTGATAACACAAGGTCATCGTTATGAACATTAATCCCTGTACTATGCTATAATACAGTAATTCCTGTGGAGCTACTGAGGTGTGCAAAGCTGCTGCCCTCATGCTAAGCTACTATGCTTTCTAAATTCCTATATCTATCTTTTATAATTCATTTCTTAATCCTCCTCCCTTATTAGGAGAGCAATTTCTTATTATTATCATCAATATGCCTGCTTATTGAAGCCACTTCCAGGTTAGAGCAACTGTTTGCTTCTGATTTGCTGTAGGCTAGAAAGCCAAATAACACACCATTTAGAATCCTGCCAAAGATAAAGCTAATAGATTACAAAAGAGGTTCTACAGAGCACTTCCGTGTGCAAAGTGAAAAACTTCTGTGAAGGAATTATGCCATAGCTATTTCAGCTTTCAGATACTTTATTTGCTTCTTGATTATTATCTATGTTCTGGGAAGTCAGGAACTCAGGCTAAAAACCTTCCAGTGTAATCAGTGTACACAGAACAACTAAAAGTTGCCTTCTCTAAATTATTAAAGCACACCACACTTAGTGGGCTCTTAATGGTTGAGCTATAAGTATGTATTTAGTTATTTAACTGTATCTGTATATAGGCATATTGCATATACATGTAAAACTTGTGTATAAATGTGTTACTATACACGGAGCTACATTATAAAGTATTGAGATCACTCCGCTCCCCTATCTTATAATTTATACAGCTATTTAGTCCAATAACAATGTGTGTATGAGCTTTATCTTTTAAAATTTCTCCTGCATTACTGAGAACACTGTTGTTCCTTTCCTAGACCTTAGGACATGACATGTACTGTTTTCCTGATTCTTGCTAGATCCTTGGAAATACTAGCTACTGAAAATCGCAATCCATGTCAGACTATGACTTGGGATGGTGTTATCTCCTGATAATGAAACAATATTGCACGTCACCATGACTTGCTTTTGTTTGACCCCTTCTGCCTTTGCACGGACACCAAGCTATAACATTATTAAATGCTGAAAAATGCCACAAGTTTAGTGTTCTTACGTGTTCCAGCCAAGGGATGAACTTCTAGTAGATTTTCTTCTCCCTTATTTCATCTCAATAGGCCAAAAATTTAGCACTGTTATTTTGAGACTGTTATCAACACTCCATTGAAAGTCAGTTCTTACCTTCTTTTAAAAAGTAGGAACATATTGGATGATGTAAGTGAATGAAAGCAACTTAAAGATGGTTTGGTTGTGTATTATAAGTAAATGGGTTAAAGGTTTAGGAGATTTTCTTGGGAAAGCTATAAGGTTCTTTGTAGCTAGAAAGATGTTAGTCATTGTCTTCTGCTTGGGTAATTTACTGAGGGCATACTTATGGTCTCACATAGTTCACAGGTGCTCACACAGTTCTTATACTATATGAGACAGCCAGTTGTAGGACATATAAAGAGAAACTAATTAATTTTAGGTGGGAATGCAAACTTGTGACCTTGTCACTGTGTACTGACCTACAAGTTAATAGGGCTTGTATTTATTCAATGGCTGACAGCTACCATTCATTGGCTCTGGGTCAGGAACTATGCTTTATGTTTCATTCGGTAGCTCATGTGATCTTCACAAAAACTCTGTAAGTTGATATTATCATCAGTCTCTACTTTATAGATGAGGTTGCTTGAGGTTTAGAAAGACAGAGTGCCATGCCCAAGATTAAACGGTTAATAAGTGTCAGAACACAGTTTTAATTACTATGCTGATATGTAGTCATAATGTTAATGTGGATACGTCCAATAAGTCAAATTTATATAAACAGCATTGACTTAACATCAAACCACTTGCTTTGATTAGTTATAAAAATGGCATGGCTGCTGAGTAGTAATATTTATTACCATCAAATAGTTCAACAAAGAAAAACTCCTATTTCCCTTTTTCTTCCAAAGTTTTATGGCTTGG
>SJYQ01001227.1:218938-246687 GCA_006410935.1 Redunca redunca
TGGCTTGGTAGGGTAAAGGGGAATGGCTGAAATTAATTAGTACTAGAAGATTGCATCTAGATTAATGTTAAATGATTTGTATTTAATATTTTTTTCTTATTACTTTCTACTAAAATACATATCATTTAGTCTTTACTGGAATGTTTGTAGCAAAAAATTTGCTGAGTACCTGTTAGTTAATGTCAGCCCAAGTCAAAGTCCTTGATTCCAGGATGCTTCTCTATGGCTTCGTACTCTTTTGGGTCCAAAGATATTACTATACTTCAGCTCCTTTGCTCCTGTCCTCCAGGGCAGGATGGCCTGATCAGCCCCATGCCTGGCCCTTACTTTCAAAATAGGAGTATAAGACCCAGACCAGAGATAATTTTGTTCCTTGGATTTAGTTCTGATCATTTTTCTTAAAAGAGGTTAATATCATTCCATTTCCATTTGATCCAGTTGTCTATGCTTCATAGACATTGGAAAATAGGAACTGATTTTAAAAAGCAGAGAGTACCACATTTTTTGCACTTTTGCTGTTATAGTTTTCATGCACGTCAAGTATGGCAGATAATGTAAAGATCAGTTGTCCTGAGACCAGCTTCTGTTTTTTAATGTCTTGGCTGTAGGCTGTTGAAATAAATCCCCTGAGTTTTCCTGCTGCTGCTGTTGCTGCTAAGTCGCTTCAGTCGTGTCCGACTCTATGCGACCCCATGGACAGCAGCCCACCAGGCTCCGCCGTCCCTGGAATTCTCCAGGCAAGAGTACTGGAGTGGGTTGCCATTGCCTTCTCCGTGGGTTTGCCTAGGCAGTGGTAAAGAAGCAAGGCTACATATAAATATGGACAATGGAATTATATTTTTAAGAAATTATCTCTTGCTATTGTAATAATGGAAAATTAAGTGCTGTAAGTTGTGCTGGCCAGCTGCCTCCTACAAGTCTCAGTATTCTAGTGGGATATAGCTGAGATTGCCATGTGTTAACAGTGCTGCCCAGCAATTTGAGCATTGGATGGCATAACTCTGAATTCCAGCAAATCATCTTTTTTTCCACTGCATGCTTAATTATTTTGTTTTAACTTAGCTTTGCCTAAAGTCACTAAAACAAAGAAATACCTTTTCCTGCAGCATACTGTTTTCACATCTGCTCATTTCTTCCCTATCCTAAAATGATTTCCATCTCAGAAAGGCCAGATAATATCCTTTGTAATTTTTCATAGGCTATTACTTTATGGAGAATTTTGGTGTCTTCTAGATCTTCGAGGAAACACTTGAGAGGATCCAGTGGACTGAAATTTTATTTTTTAGTCATATATTTGACATTATATCAACATTATAGCAATGTTTCTCTTAAACTTCACTTTACCTATATTTATAGTCCATTTTTGACATCTGAAGGGAAAAAAAACTTATTTTTAAATCTTTTTTTTCAAAATTTCAAGCTTATTCACAGCAGAAGTGAATCCTTCAGAAGTCTCTACAGTGTACTTAGAGTGGATTAGATAATATATTTGATAAAAAGCGAAATCAAAGTAAATTCAGAAAATGCTTTTTTTTCTTCCCTTAAGTTAATTCATTCAGACTTCATGGGCATTATATATTCATTGGACTATTTGTAGACTTAAGAAAAATAATAGAAGTGACATTACTATGTCCTAAATTAAAGTTTTAGCCCTATTTAGAGACAACACAGTATATATGACCAGATGGATGTTAAATAGGAAACAAATGTCCTGATTGTCGTCCTTAGCAACTGTATCACTCAAGACAAATCAGTTAAACTTTATAAGATGCATTTTCTTCATATACATTGTTTTATCAGTAAAATAAAGGTCATTTTATTTACCTTTTTTGATTTTTGTGAAGCTCATATAAGTTGAATAAAATAGTTTATTTCAGAGTGTCTTACTACTATCAATTCCCAGTGGTCAATAGTGTGGAATCCCAGATCATCTCTAGTTGACTTTGATAAATGGTATGTAAGCTTTACTCTAGTGGATTTGGGGAGTTTATAATATTTCAAAGTAATGAAACTGTACTGCAGTCTTGATTCTGGAAGAGCTAAAATACTTTTAGTTTTTCTCCCTTGCCTGTGTCATTCAACCTTTGTTTCTTCTTCTGTGTTAAGAATAGACAGTATCACTTCTTCGATTCTGTGTAGCCTAGCTATTTAACTGACTTGATCATGCTCACTGAAGTGAGGGAGTGCTTCAGTCCCTGCCCCACACTCCCAGAGTCCTCCCAGACATTTGCCCCATCATGCTTAAAAACTATCCCAGTATCTTTAATCCGACTTTGGCATTCACCATTATTTCACACTTCCTTTGGAATCTCCTTTTCTACATCCTCTCTTGCTTGTAAGGCATAGCAAAGAAGAAAATACCGATGTAGCCACTGTTCCAATTCATACCAAGCATGTGTCTGCACATCCCCCCAAAGCTGCCAGCCTCTGGGCTCCAGAGTGACACTGCATTTGTAACAAGTAGAGAATGGCTTCCTTGCCAACTCTGGGCCTGCAGTTGTCACCTGAATTTCTGATGTTTCTCTGTGTGACCCATAGTCTCCACACATCCCCTTTGAATCTCTCTAAGCACTATCTCTTTAGGAGCTAAAACCAGTCAAATGGACCTCATGGGTTCCAGTTTACTCTTCTCAATCATCCTATTTGTTTCCCTGAAAGTGAAAGTGAAGTCGCTCAATCGTGTCCGACTCTTTGCGACCCCATAGACTGTAGCCCACCAGGCCCCTCTGTCCATGGGATTTTCCAAGCAATAGTACTGGAGTGAATTGCCATTTCCTTCTCCAGGGGATCTTCCAGACCCAGGGATCGAATCCAGGTCTCCCACATTGTAGACAGACGCTTTACCGTCTAAGCCACCTACCTCTGCCCATTTCCTCTCTCTCTCTTTTCCTAATTATCTTCATCATCTCATGCACATTGTATGGTAATGAGCTCAGACAATGGAAGAAAAGAGAATATTCTTTGTACTAGCAAAAAAAAAAAAAGTAGAAAACAAAACTCAGTTGGGAAAAATTACCATATGTGATTTAAAAGATTCTCTGGAAAAAGAGGCTGTAGTGTTAACAAATCATCAAAGGTCCAAATTAAAACTATGCTAAGAATTTGAAAATAAGAATTGCCAGTTCTGGTCAGTGAACGGTTGAAGACATCTTCATAACACTTGATTATAGTTAAAATGTATAAATAAATATGTGCTCAGAAAAGAATTACCTTTACATAGCATTTGTATTTTCTATGGAAGCTGCAGTGCATTTTTACCAGAATGTCATTTAGAATAGTAGAATACTTTCTGAAGATTTTCAATAGCAAACCAGGAAATTCATCTAAGTTCTATAAATCACTTTTCTTGCATGTGAAATAAATTTTAAATTGCAATGTAGGCTTGTGTATTCATGTTATATTAATCCAAACAATGCTTGATCATAATGTGTTGATGAACTTGCCTCACAAATCTCCTCCTATCAAACAAAACACCAGATGCAATACTTCTAATGTGACTTGAGAAAATTAGATTCATTGGGCAGAAAAAAAAAATGAAATGCTTTAAATAAATGTCATTAGCAGTTTGGAGGAAGGAAGCAAATTGTTCTGATATGTGTCAGACCTTTAACCAACTGACATTTTAAAAAAATGTATTTGGAGTACTAGAGAAGATGGTAGAATTATGTGTGTGTATGTATGTGTATATATATATATATATATATATATATATATATATATATANAGACTTGTAGAATATATCATATTAGCTGTGATTCACAATGATCCCTGAGATGGCATTTCAAAGAAGCAGATGATTTGTACAAATACCAGAGGCAACATTAATAATAAACCTCTTGTGGACTATTCCATGTACATGAAGCAAGTGTGGGCTTAAAAATAAAAGTGTGTGAGAGGGAACCTGCTTTTCTAAATATTGACCTGAAAAGGGGTATATCTATTTACAGTCTTTGACTAGGCTTTTTTCCATGCAGGTTTTTACAGCTTTGATATCAGGATTTAACAAAGAAATAATCATCTTTTGTATGTGCTCAGAAAATATATTTCCAGAAGTCCAGTCTAGTCACTCAGGCAGCTGAGGTAAAAAATAATTCAGTGGAAAGTCCACCAGACTGATTGAATTAACTTAATTGGTTGTGTGACTGAATTAGGCCAGTAAATTTAATCAAAACTGTAGACTTTGCAACTGAGTGCTAACACAAAAACCTTGAGTTGGCAATAGAGATGGAAATACAGTAGAGTTCTTACAGTGTTAGGAAACAGGAAGGGCAACTTAACACTTGTATCGTGGAGTTACAATACCACTAACTTATTCCAGAGTCTTTCAATAGCCTGTACACAGGCATTGCCAAAGTTGAATTCTGGACGAGAGCATCAACTATACATTGGCTATTGAAAACTCTTTGAAATTCTGATCATGAGATTCTTCACAGAGCTAGAACAAAAAGTGTGGGAAAGTCCCAAACTGACTGTTCCCTGTGCTTTTTCCTGCCTAGAATCTACTGTTTCTAAGGCACTGGTTTTTAATGAGTGTTTCAAAAAGGAAGGACTGAAGGAGATACATAAGCTGCCATGCTTTTCTGAGGCTTGTTATACTTATCCTGCAAAGTTCTGCTGAGAGGAAAAAATGCTGGTTCTACCCTTGGCCCTGATATTCACAAAAGGCGCCACACTTATTTCTGTCTCACTGCTCTCAAAAACAGTCCCTCATTTTAGTCACACTTGCCATGACATGGCCTTTTATACTGAGTATCAAATAATTGTTCAGTGCTTTTTTGCAAAATTTGGAAATTAATGAATGAATAAATGAATTGTAGCAGGGACTTATAAAGGATTCTTTTTTCCACTTTTTACCTCACAAAACTTACCTTGCTTTTAAAGTCTCAGCACCTAACCTAAATGCTCCAGGCCAAGTTGAACTTGTGCTTTTTTGACACTCCTTAGCACTTATGTGTCCTCAACAATTGGTTATCAATTGGTATAAAATATTAATTATTATTATTATTAAAGCTAACAGTAAATGGTTAGCATGTGTACTGCCATAAGCACATGGTATGTGTTATCTCTTTTAATTCGCTTAAAAACTGGAAAAGTATCACGTTCAGTTCAGTTCAATTCAGTCACTCAGTTGTGCCCGACTCTGCAACCCCATAGACTGCAGCATGCCAGGCCTCCCTGTCCATCACCAACTCCCAGAGTTTACTCAAACTCATGTACATTGAGTTGGTGATGCCATCCAACCATTGCATGCTCTGTTTCCCTTTCTCCTCCTGCCTTCAATCTTTCCCAGCATCAGGGTCTTTTCAAACAAGTCAGTTCCTCACATCAGATGGCCAAAGTATTGGAGTCTCATTTTCACCATCAGTCCTTCCAATGAATATTCAGGACTGATTTCCTTTAGGATGGACCGGTGGGATCTCCTTGCTGTCCTAGGGACTCTCAAGAGTCATCTCCAACACCACAGTTCAAAAGCATCAGTTCTTTGGCACTCAGCTTTCTTTATAGTCCAACTATCACATCCATTGGGCTTCCCTGGTGGCTCAGAGGTTAAAAGCGCCTGCCTCCAATGCGGGAGACCCGGGTTCGATCCCTGGGTCAGGAAGATCCCCTGGAGAAGGAAATGGTAACCCACTCCAGTATTCTTGCCTGGAAAATCCCATGGACGGAGAAGCCTGGTAGGCTACAGTCCATGGGGTCGCAAAGAGTCGGACACGACTGAGCAACTTCACTTTCACTTTCACCTGTCTCTGCTTTTTAATATGCTGTCTAGCTTGGTCATAACTTTTCTTCCAAGGAGTAAGCGTCTTTTAATTTCATGGCTGCAATCACCATCTGCAGTGATTTTGGAGACAAAAAAATAAAGTCTGCCACTGTTTCCACTGTTTCCCCATCTATTTATAATGAACTGATGGGACCAGATGCCATGATCTTAGTTTTCTGAATGTTGAGTTTTAAGCCAGCTTTTCACTCTCCTCTTTCACTTTCATCAAGAGGCTCTTTAGTTCTTCTTCACTTTCTGCCATAAGGGTGGTGTCATCTGCATATCTGAGGTTATTGATATTAATCCTGACAATCTTGACTCCAGCTTGTGCTTCATCCCGCCCAGGTTTTTCATGATGTACTCTGCATATAAGTTAAATAAGCAGGGTGACAATATACAGCTTTGATGTACTCCCTTCCCTATTTGGAACCAGTCTGTACAGGTACAAAAATTGAGGCTCAGAGAAGGCACCTTGCCAAGTATCACAATGCTCATAATTAGCAGAACTGAGAATTAAACCAAGTCTATCCTATGACCTAATACTCTTTACTACTGAGCTATCTCACCTTATTTTGGGTGCTTTCCTTTTTTTCATTAATGCACATTGTCTTCTTGAATAGATTTTAAGCTTCTTAATTCATTCGTTATCCTGCACAGTGCCTTTGATAAAGTGCTAAGCACAATACAGGTCATTGACATATACTTCGTCTATTAATTATTAATATTCTTAGCTAATGCACTTCTTTTCATTTTTATTATTCCTCTGACAATAGTCCCTAAAATTCAGATTTCTTAAAGAATGGTGTGTTTGAGTTCACAAATAAAGTGTATTTGTGCCATGTTAATTTTAAACTTGTGTAACCTTAATAACAAAAGTGACCCATAGTTTAATTGATAAATTTTTTTAGACGATGTATAAATATTGTTTGTCTGCGTTGCACTGGAGTAGCTTGAGTTAACATTTTTCACTGTTGTCCCAAAAGCAATCTTCTAGTTTATCATCACTTCACCGGCCAAATGCAAATGCTTATTTTTTCCTAATTATGCTGCTTATACAGACAAGCCAAACCTAGTTAATTTCCTGAAACAGCATAAATTTAGATTATGCTTTTTCAAAAGCAGTGGTAGTCTAACACAACAAATTAAGTCATTCTTGAAATCTGTTTCTATTATTGACTAGTAGCCCAAAATACTGAAGCAGACTGTTAGAAGCAAATAGTATTGCCAATCAATTTAAAAATCTATTGATTCCAAAAATAGCATTTGTGGTTTATAGGACTGCTGGACTATTTCATTTCTTTTTTTCCATAGCTAACCTTTTTTACTTCAGATTCAGCACATCTAAAATTAAACTCATTATCTTTGCTCCAAAATATATCCCTCTTTCTTTATTTTCTCCTATTCATCCAAGCCAGAAACCTGCAAATTATTCTCAGCTTTTACCCCTCTCATCTACATGTATAAATGTTCACAAAATTCTGCTGTTTCCCCTCCAAAATACTCTCAAGTCTCTCCCTGTTTCTCCATGCCACTGCTATAGCTAGACCTATCTATCATTCCTTGGCTGACTCTTTATAATATCCTACCAAATGACGTCCCCGACTCCTACATCGTCTCTTTCTCATTTTCCACATTTAGTAAAACTCAAATGTGATTGTGCCTGGTCACTCAGTCATGTCCAACTCTTTGTGACCCCATAGGCTGTAGCCTGTCAGGCTCCTCAGTCCATGGGGCTTCTCCAGTCAAGAATACTGGAGTGGGTTGCTATGTCCTCCTCCAGGGAATCTTCCCAACCCAGGGATTGAACCCAGATCTCCTGCATTGCAAGCAGATTCTTTACTGTCTGAGCCACAGGGAAAGCCCAAATGTGATTATGTCACTCCAATTTTAAAAATCTTTCCATATATCCCTGTGGCCTAAGAATAAATGCCAAACTTCACAGCAGAGCACAGAAAGTCTCCTTGGTTTGGCCTCAGCCCACCTGTCCTCTGTTGTGTTCTCTAAAGAGAACGCTGATCCCTCCATTCTACCTTTTCCTTTTCAGACCACATCTCCAAGAGTTCCTGACTCTTCTCTAAGTGCCATTGTACCTTGTATACATCTTTCTGAAGGCTTTTATTTTCCATTATTATAATTAGTTATTTACCTGTCTTTTCTATTAATTGGCAGGTGTGTCTTCCTTTACATAAAATATGTGTGTGCTTATTCACTTCAGTTGTGCCCAACTCTTTGTGACCCCATGGACTGTAGTCCACCAGCCTCCTCTGTCCATGGGATTTTCCAGGCAAGAATACTAGAGTGGGTTGCCATTTCCTTCTCCAGGGGATCTTCCTGACCCAGGGATTGAACTTGTGTCTCTTGTGTCTTCTACATTGGCCAACAGGTTCTTTGCTACTAATGCCACTTGGGAAACCCCTAATAAACAGTAAATGTTTAGTCAGTGTTGAATGGATGAGACCACTTCTTTATATGCTAGCATTTTCCAACAAGTCACTTTTTCTAGAAAACAATTTTTTAGTTATGAATTTTCATGCAGAATAAAACTTCTGATCTATAACAGAAATGTATTTTAAAATATCTAACCTCAGAAATAAATAGGCAGATCTGAGCTAAGGGCTAGCATAGTTTCTAAACTACTCTTAATTTTAATTATTGTCATTCTCTTCATTTTGTTTTTTCAGAAGTAACATTGCCTCACCCTTACTGCCTGCTTTGTGACGTATGCAGATATGTATAGGTTCAAGAAATATCAAGAAATAAGCTGTTCATTTTCCAGTTAAATAAACCAGAACCAAACGATGGTCACGTTATATTAGATGTGATCTAAATGTGTTGCTTTGCAAATATAATGATATGTTTGAATTATAAATACATAGTGATGCTTACAAAAGCATGTTTGGTTTAATATGTTTTTCATGAGTGTTCTATTTCAGGGGCCCTCATTAAAAAGTTTAATTGAATACGGCCATCTAAAATATATTTAATAAACTTAAATGATAATAAGCCAACCACTTTTTAAATAAGCACCATGTAGACAGTATAGGATTTTATCCAGGACAGCTGGGAAATTCAACTGAATACCATTTTAGTTTCACTTAATGAATTTTTTTGAATCTCTATTAGTTAAACTATTGATATTCACATTTTACTCAAAAGAAAACTGATATGAGGAGGAAAGCAAAACTTCAGAGTGGATGTCTGAAACACTGAATTTCCACATTTGTTGTTTTAAGACCTCTGTAACAAATTCTTTGCTCTCCCTCAAGGGATTCAAGTTCTGTTTAAAATCATGTATCAAGTTAAACAAACATATGACTCATCTTGAACATAGCAGTTAAAGAGCAACATAGAAGTATAAAAGTATGGTTACATTATAATGAAGCCATTGTTTATAGATATCAATAACCTCAGATATGCAGATGACACCACCCTTATGGCAGAAAGTGAAGAGGAACTAAAATGTCTCTTGATGAAAGTGAAAGAAGAGAGTGAAAAAGTTGGCTTAAAGCTCAACATTCAGAAAACGAAGATCATGGCATCTGGTCCCATTACTTCATGGGGAATAAATGGGGAAACAGTGGAAACAGTGTCAGACTTTATTTTGGGGGGCTCCAAAATCACTGCAGATGGTGACTGCAGCCATGAAATTAAGAGACGCTTACTCCTTGGAAGGAAAGTTATGACCAACCTCGATAGCATATTGAAAAGCAGAGATGTTACTTTGCCAACAAAGGTCCAACTAGTTAAGGCTATGGCTTTTCCAGTGGTCACGTATGGATGTGAGAGTTGGACTGTGAAGAAAGCTGAGCGCTGAAGGATTGATGCTTTTGAAGTGTGGTGTTGGAGAAGACTCCTGAGAGTCCCTTGGATTGCAAGGAGATCCAACCAGTCCATTCTGAAGGAGATCAGCCCTGGGATTTCTTTGGAAGGAATGATGCTAAAGCTGAAACTCCAGTACTTTGGCCACCTCATGCGAAGAGTTGACTCATTGGAAAAGACTCTGATGCTGGGAGGGATTGAGGGCAGGAGGAGGAGGGGATGACAGAGGATGAGATGGCTGGATGGCATCACTGACTCAATGGACATGAGTTTGGGTGAACTCCGGGAGTTGGTGATGGACCAGGGAGGCCTGGCGTGCTGCGATTCATGGGGTTCCAAAGAGTTGGACACGACTGAGCGACTGAACTGAACTGAGTAATTACACTGCAATTTAAAAAACAAGCAAAAAGCATTGCAGAAAATTTCCACTGAACTAACTATGAATTGTATTTCTTTAACATTAATGGTTGATGGTATAGCTTATAATTGGTGGTAGAAAGAACAGACGACAGACAGAGGTGGCATGCTACAGTCCCTGGGACATGACTTAGTGAATAAACAACATGCTCAATGAGAGAGAAGGAGCCAATAAGAAACTTTGCATTGCTGTTAGAAAATCAAATTATTTACATTCCAGTGATATACTATGAATAGTCAGTGGATCTTAATGGCTGTTATAGCAAATTATGGTTAAAACATTTTCAAAATTAATGTATTCATCAATGAGTAATATGAATCATCATAAAGAGATGTCATTCTCATTGATATCTACATGTATTTTATATTTTAGGTTAGGCACTGACTTGACTATTTATAATTCAAGTAGAAAGCTGAACACTACAAGAATCAGATGAAATGTAAGAGTAACACAAGACACACAAAGAGAACTTTAAATCTTAATGAGCACTTTCTTTCATTATTATTATTTTTTTTAATTTGGGTCTTCCTTCCAAGAAAACAGATGAAAAATTGTCATTCTTCTTCAAAGTTTTATTGTGCTAGAGTTACCACGTGCATACTGGCAGCTAAAATTCTGAAAGTTTAACAAAACAGCAAAAAGTATAGATGGTTAAAATATACTGCTGAATTAGCAAAGCTCCACTTAACTATTCATTCTTTGTTTTTGTAATTAAATTGTAACATCATATTGGAATACAAAAGCTTTCCCCAAGGCCAGCATGCTTTCTTCTATAACAAATTACACTCCAGGTTCTTACTATTGATAACTTATATTTAGTTACAAGATGTGCATGCAATAAGCAAAATATGGTTTATGTGACTTAAGGCATTGTGAATACTTAATAAATTTGGTGTAATGAATATTATCAGGAGAAGGAAATAATTTGAAAATAATAAGATTGATTATATAACATAAATCAAGAAGAATATAAGGTAATTATATCACAACAAACAGTTGAAAATTCATAAGAGATGGGAATACCAGACCTCCTTTCCTGCCTCCTAAGAAATCTGTATGCAGGTCAAGAAGCAACAGTTAGAACTGGACATGGAAAAACAGACTGGTTCCAAATAGGGAAATGAGTACATCAAGGCTGTATATTGTCATCCTGCTTATTTAACTTATAAGCAGAGTACATCATGAGGAACCCTGGGCTGGATGAAGCTGAAATCAAGATTGCCAGGAGAAATATCAATAACCTCAGATATGCAGATGACACCACCCTTATGGCAGAAAGTGAAGAAGAACTAAAGAGCCTCTTGATGAAAGTGAAAGAGGAGAGTAAAAAAGTTGGATTAAAACTCAACATTCAGAAAACTAAGATCATGGCATCTGGTCCCATCAGTTCATGCCAAATAGATGGGGAGACAGTGGAAACAATGGCAGACCTTATTTTTTTTGTCTCCAAAATCACTGCAGATGGTGACGGCAGCCATGAAATTAAAAGACGCTTACTCCTTGGAAGAAAAGTTATGACCAAGCTAGACAGCATATTAAAAAGCAGAGACATTACTTTGCCAACAAAGATCCATCTAGTCAAAGCTATGGTTTTTCCGGTGGTCATGTATGGATGTGAGAGTTGGATTTTAAAGAAAACTGAGCGCTGAAGAATTGATGCTTTTGAAGTGGGGTGTTGGAGAAGACTCTTGAGAGTCCCTTGGACTGCAAGGAGATCCAACCAGTCCATCCTAAAGGAGATTAGTCCTGGGTGTTCATTGGAAGGACTGATGGTGAAGCTGAAACTCCAATACTTTGTCTACCTGATGCAAAGAGCTGACTCATGGGAAAAGACCCTGATGCTGTGAAAGATTGAAGGCAGGAAGAGAAGGAGATGACAGAGGATGAGATGGTTGGATGGTATCACCAACTCAATGGACATGAGTTTGAGTAAGCTCCAGGAGTTGGTGATGGACAGGGAGGCCTGGCATGCTGCAGTCCATGGGTTCTCAAAGAGTCGGACACAACTGAATGACTGAGTGATATCATTTTACTGTTTTCAGCAGCCAGAAAATCTAAATTTTAGTTATAAAATGAGAAAAAAAGTGAAATATTGTTTTCTGTGCAAGTAGCCAAGTAGATTAAAAACTGAAAGAATCTATTGTTTTCTTATACAATATGCAGAATATAAAGTATTTTTTCTATCATTACTTAGTTTCTATAGCAACTTAAAAATTTTTATGCTCACAAGAAGTTCCCCAAGATTTGTGTGCATTGTCAGGAAAAATTTTTTTAAAGAAAGAAAATAAATCTAAGAGTGTTAACAATCAGGTCTTTGTAGATATGTTTCAGTTATACATTTTTAATTATGAAAAAATATACTGTGCAGGTAAGTTATAATACACCAAGAAGGGTATATCACTTCTGAAATATTATTGATAAAATTCATAACTTCAGTCTGATCATGAGAAGACATCAGGCAAATCCAACTTGAAGAATGATCTACAAATTAAGTGATCAGTACTCTTCACAAATCAGGGTCCTTTGTCCACCTAAGGGGACTAGGAAACATAACAAAGTGGGAGACTGGATTGGGTTCTGGGACAAAATAAAGATATTAATGGAAAAACTGGTAGAATCCTATAAAGTGTGTAATTTGGTTAAACATACTGAGCAAATGTTATTTTCTTTGCTAACAGTCCTATAATAGTATAAGATATTAATGTTAAGTAAAGTTGAGTGAAGAGAATATGATCNGGCTCCTCTATCCATGGGATTTTCCAGGCAGTAGTACTGGAGTGGATTGCCATTTCCTTCTCCAGTTGGTCTTCCTGACCCAGGGATCGAACCTGGGTCTCCCGCATTGTAGACAGACACTTTATAGTCTGAGCCACCAGGGAAATCCTATTGAATAGTCATAGAATGTCTGTATTTATTCTTTGATTTATGTTGCAATGCTCTTGTTAAAATTACAGTTTTGCCTCGATAAATACACTAACATAGGATAAATTTTTTAAAGAATAGTTGAATTCAGTAAGGCAATGCTGACTATATATGTATAAAATTATTCTTAAAATTTTAATTTGAGTAGAATAATATTATGTGTTGAAAATTTGATTTTCACATTATTTTTCCCTTTTGAAACAGCCATGAGAATTGTGGTAGCAACAGCCCTTTTATAAAAAGTTATTAACTGAGGTCTGGTTAATTTAGTGTATTTGAGTAACTACCAGCAGCCAGTGTGCTTTTCTGTGAAATCACTATTTGTGTTTGTTTCTCTGTTTATAAACTGAGGTTCCTCTATTAATTTACATTGAGTCTACACTGGAAAACCATGCTGATAAATTTGATGATGGATAGGGGATAGAAATTTTAAAAGCATATCAGAAGAAGTGCACTGTTATATAGTAGTTAAATCAAGTGGCATTATTATCCAAAATAACTATCATGAAACTTGCTATAGATTTATTGTCAAAAGTCTTCACCCTAATTAAATGATTATTTAACAGTTACATTATATCTTCAAGTGAGGGCAATGAATGATGATGGTGGACAAATCCTATCAAGTTTAAAATATCCTATGAAAAGATAATTTAGGTTTTTTTTTTAATTTTTGATATCACTCTTTATTTCTGTTAACATGATGATTTCAGAATAGAAATTTTATCTGAAATCTTTTAGGGATTTTTCACAGCCTTAAATAAGATAAAGCTTAATCTCCCTAATCTTGCAAAAAATTAAAATATCTTGTCACTACTTCATTTAATAAACATCTACACTCTGCTGTGTTCCAAATCCCATGGCTGTCACTGGAGTACAAAGGGAGTAAGATTAGGCCTGTCTTTTAGGAGCTAACAGCTCACCAACACCTAGTTCTCACTATTTCTCTGGGTGAGCCTTTTTCCAGATTAGCTGGACCCTACTTGAGAGTCTGCAAGGAGATCAAACCAGTCAATCCTAAAGGAAATCAGTACTGAATATTCATTGGAAGGACTGATGCTGAAGCTGAAACTCCAATACTTTGGCCACCTGATGCAAAGAACTGACTCATTGGAAAAGACCCTGATACTGGGAAAGATTGAAGGCAGGAGAAGGGGATGACAGAGGATGAGACGGTTGGATGGCATCACCGATTCAGTGGATATGTGTTTGAGCAAGCTTTGGCAATTGCTGATGGACAGGGAAGCCTGGCGTGCTGCAGTCCATGGGGTTGCAAAGTCGGACAGGACTGAGCATCTGAACTGAACTGAACTGAACTGAACAGAACTGAACTCTCTTTCCTAATGGCCACCACTCCCTCCTTCCCACTTTCCTGCTTAACTTCCTTTCTCCTCTGTTCCCACACACCCTATTACATCTGTCACCCGGACATTTTGCATCCCCACACCATCACAGTCCACAGCAATCTCTATTTCTACACTAAAAACTCCACTTGCACTTCCTGCATGCAGTGGTACCCTTATGTTTGAGTCTATCATAGCCTCTCAACAAGAATCAGCACTCCCAGCATAGGAATTGTTCCTTCTTTTTCTGTCTTTGCCTTTCCAGCAATAGCTGCTGGGATCCACATGGAACCAATTTTATTTTAGTGTGTGGATGAGAACATCAGCATATGAGTCATTCCACAAGACCCAAATATTTTTTTATTTGATCTTTCTCCTGTTTACCTCCTCCTTCCTTTCTCTCACCCCAAAGAAAACTCTTCATTATGAAACTCCCTCCAGAAATTTCTATTTCATGCTGATAGAATTCTAAAGCATGAAACCAATGATAAGCATGTCCTGTGGCCAGGATGATGATAGATCCCTGCACTATCAATACTCTCTATGCGTTCCAACCTTTTTCACATCAGGATGCCCAAGAAGATGATGATGTTAGAATGGCACGTTGAAATAAATAGGAAGTTGTTTGCCCCTCATTTACCCAGCTGCTCCAGGACAGAGGTATTGCTATCACAGCACCACTGTCCAGTTTTCAGTGCAGCCCAGCTCACTGCACCAATTAATTGCATAGGGTGATTTCAAGGCAATATATCTTCTCAAATCCTGTAGGCAGTATTTCCTCTTCCCTGATGCATGCTATGCAATTACTCCTTTTGTATTAATTTTGAGAGATACCAGTATTTGAATTGAGGATATCATACAGTAGTGCTTTAATAAGTTTGTAGATTGTAGGTGAAAGTGAAAGTGTTAATTGCTCAGTCATGTTCAGCTCTTTGCGACCCCATTGACTATAACCCGCCTGGTTCCTCTGTCCATGGAATTCTGCAGGCAAGAATACTGCAGTGGGTAGCCATTCCCTTCTCCGTGGATCTTCCCAACTCAGGGATCAAACCCGGGTCTCCTGTATTGCAGGCAAATTCTTAACCATCTGAGCCACCAGGGAAGCCGTAAAAATTGTTAAGAAAAATTGTCTACACATTGATTCTATTTTTCAACTTGTGAGTCATCCACTTAAGCTCAAAACAAAAGAGCACTATTTGAGCAAGGGAGTGCTTGAGACAAACATTTTATTTCTCTATTTTATTGCCCTACGTAGCTGATAGAGGGTCCTCAATGAAAACACCAACAAGACACTGAATTGACAAATCAAACACAACCGCAGATAACAGTAAAGAGAGCTCTCAGTTGAAAAAGAAGGAAATTGAAAGGTGTTAGATGTATTAACTAACAGGACTAAAATTCCATCCAGAATTCTTTGCAGTTCCCTTTTTTCCCTAAAAGATATCTTACTACTCAAGGATAAACTGTCATTAGATTCTTGCATTCGTGCATTCTTACTTGGTTCAAGGCATTTTTTAATACCAGAGTCTATATAAAATGTAAAAATATTCTGAAAACTATGTTTTTTTCTGAAAAATTTTGTATAAATAATGACAAAGATGATAGTAAACATTGTGAATGAGACATAACTAATTTTGGAATATGATTTCAAATCTCTGGGAACGTTTAATGTAGCTGTACAGGTAAGATATGCAGAGATGCAGTAATAGCTAGGAGTATGAGGGCAGTTTGTGATGACACTGGGGCATCGCTGGTGACTCAGTGTTAATGAATACAGCTGCCAATGCGGGAGATGCAGGTTTGATCCTTGTGTCAGGAGGCTACCCTGGGGAAGGATGTGGCCACCCACTCCACTCTAGTATTCTTCCCTGGGAAATCTTATAGACAGAGGAGCCTGGTGGTCTACAGTCTATGGAGTTCCAAAACAGTCAGACACAACTTAGCAACTGAACAACATCCAGGGATGACACTGAGACATATTCATGAAGAAGGTTAGAAAGAATACAGTGGTTTAAAGAAGGAAAATAATGTTTATAGCCAGAAGTAACAAGGAAAGATTCTCAGAGATATTAAAATGTGAGCTGAGTAATGCAAAATGAATATGAGGGGGGAATTCAGAGCTTAGATGTACTTCAGTGTACTTCTCTTGATTATCCTGTTTATATGACATTCTATACTCATTCTTACAAATTAGCAAAATAGCCACTAGCCCTATGAATATATCAGTGCTTAGAAAATGCAGTTTATTTTGTGGCAGTTTAAACATTGAAAAAAATTTAAAAATATCTTTCTTCTTCTGTGAACGTGTATAACCAATATTATGTCCATCTAAAAATTTGAAGCCCTTCATTCACTGGGTGCTATTTGTAACATTCTACTAGATATTAATAGAAGAGAATGCTGTTATTTTACTTCCCTGAAGATGAAAATTATGAAATTGTTCCTGGTGAATAGGAAACTATGTTGAGAAAATGCAATTAAGATGGATCATCAGATAAAGAAAAGTGTTGTTTACCTGACAGGGTTAAATAGCCAAAAAGAAATAACTTGTCTTAATTCTTTCTGGATTTCTCTGTATTTCACTCACACACACGTGTGTGTGTGCACGCACGTGTGTATAAAATATATACGCATATATATTTTTAGTCTTTAATAAAAGCACAAATTTATAATTGGTTAAACTATTCCACGGAGAAGGCAATGGCACCCCACTCCAGTACTCTTGCCTGGAAAATCCCATGAATGGAGGAGCCTGGTGGGCTACACAGTCCATGGGGTCACTAACAGTTGGACGCAACTGAGTGACTTCCCTTTCACTTTGGAGAAGGAAATGGCAACCCACTCCAGTGTTCTTGCCTGGAGAATCCCATGGACGGGGGAGCCTGGTAGGCTGCCTTCTATGGGGTAGCGCAAAGTCAGACACGACTGAAGTGACTTAGCAGTAGCAAACTATTCCAATTGCTGAAACATATACATTACCATAAGTAAAATTAGATAGCCAGTAGAAATTTGCTGTATGATGCAGGGAGCTCAAACCGGTGCTCTGTGACAGTCTAGAGTGGTGGGATGGGGTGGGACGTGGGACAGAGGTTCAAGAGGGAGGGGATACATATACCTAGGGCTGATTCATGAAATGTACACAATATTATAAAGCAGTTATCCTCCAATTAAAAACAAATAAATATTTTTTTAAAATCCCATTTGCTTTTGGAGAATGAAATAATATTAAGTGAAATCACATGAAAGTAAAACAATTTTTTTAGCTACTTAAAAAGAAAATGACGTCATTTTATACTAGCGACAGAGCCTTCTTTTTCATAGACCCCCCACCATGCCACTCACATACTTTCTAAACCTAGAATCTATAAGTCTATTAAATGCTGTTCACACACACAGAAGATAAATACATAAATAAATCAAACCATTGTCTTATGTGCTGAAACTTGGATACTGTTTGCATTTTTGGCCTAGGGTGCTGGTGCAGTAGGTCTAAAATAGCACCACCACTACTACCATTGATACTTGAAGCAGTTCTGATTATTCTTTAGGCTGAAAAATCTATTCTGAATGATCTAGCCTTTTATTTATTTATTTTAATCTATGAATGTGCTACTTATTTCCATCACTTATAGCCTTTTATTTTTAGCTTAATGTTTGGGAGATTAATAATGTGCTTTACCTTTTTGTCTTTCCAAATGAATGATTTTAGCCCTAATCAGCTCAAGGTTCCCTATGGCACCTGTTTTTCTGACTGGAAAATAAGATTTATTTTAGAGTAATGCAAAGAGGAGAAAAAAAAAGTGCAGGTATCCCCTAGTTTTTGAAGGTTTGCTTTAGAGTATCTTATTTATAGGAAAGACCTACAATACTACATGCTTTTGCTACCTGAAAAGAAAAAAATCTGAAAAGGATTTTCACTTTTAGAAGAAAAGAAGTGAAAATAACGTTCAGCATTTGTTTTGCAGTGAACTGATATAGAGGCAAGGATATCTGGACAGGAAGAATGGCACCGAGCAAGCTCCTTCCTGGAAACTACACTCAGCATATCAGTATCTAGATGCTATAACTTTGTACTGTGTCTGTGAGGATCTGTGTGATATATATCTTTTTATTCTATGCATCCATGAGCTAGCTGTGTTGTAGGTGATAACTTCTTCAACTGACACCATTTCTACCTTGTTGAGTTTTCATAGGAATGATCTACTTTCAGATAACAGAGGAAACCTAAGTTTCTAACATGTAAACATAATTTCAAAATAAAATATCCATCTTGTAAATAACCCCAACACAATCATTTATTCCAGTGAAGCAGATAAGGCATATATTATCATGCCACTGCCAAGTTTTGGCAAGCTCATAGAAGAACTGGAACTCTCACAACGCTGTTGATGAGAATGCAAAATAGTACAACCATTTTGGAAAATACTTTGGCAGATTTTTAAGAAGTTAAACATATACATACTGTATAATTCAGTTTCTCCACTCCACAGCACTTTTTCAAGAGAAATGAAAGCTTACTTTAGTGCAATGGCTTGTGATTGAATGTTCATAACCACTTTAATTGTAAGAAACAAAAATTAGAAACAGCCAAAATATCTGTCTATAGTGGATGGATAAACAAATTGGGATATAGCCATATAATGAAATAGTATTAAGCAATGAAAAGGAATTGACTTTTCTTAATTGAAATATAGTTGATTTATAATGTTAATTTTTGCTGTACAAGAAAGTGATTAAGTTATACATATACGTACTTTTTAAATATTATTTTCCATTATGGTTTATCATCTGTGTGTGTAGTTGCTAAGTTGTGTCTGACTCTTGGCAACCCCGTGGACTGTAGCCTGCAAGGCTCCCTTGTCCGTGGGATTCTTCAGGCAAGAATACTGGAGTGGGTTGCCATTTCCTCCTCCAGATGGTTTATCATAGGAGATATATATATATATATATATATATATCCTTTTTTGGCTGTGCTGAGTCTTTATTGCTTTGCGCAGGCTCTCTTTAATTGCAAATAGTGGAGGCTGCCCTTTCTTGTGGTGCATGGGCTTCTTGTAATGGCTTCTCTTGTTGTGGAGCACAAGCTAAAGGCATGCAGGCTTCAGTAGTTGAAATATATGGACTCAACAGTTGTGGTTTGTGGACCCTAGAGCACTGCAGGCTCAGGAGTTATGGCCTATGGACTTAGTTGTTCCAGGGCTTGTGAAATCTTCCAGGGATTGAACCTATGTTCCCTGCATTGATAGGCAACTCTTACCGATTGTGTCACCAGGAAATTCCCTATGGTAGGATATTGAATATGGTTCTCTGTGCTTTACAGTAGGACCTTGTTGTTTATCCATTCCATGTATAAAAGCTTACATCTACTAACCCCAGGCTCCCATTCCATCCCCCCAGCAATGCCCTCCCCCTTGGCAGCTACCAGTCTCTTCTCTATGTCCGTGATTCTGTATCTGTTCCGTAGATGGGTTCATCTGTGCCATATTTTAGATTCCATATAAAAGTGATATCATATGGTACCTGTCTTTCTCTTTCTGACTTACTTTACTAGGTATGATCATCTCTAGTTGTGTCTATGTTGCTGCAAATGGTATTATTTCTTTCTTTATATGGCTGAGTAGTATTAAAAAGAAATTTACTTTTGATACACATAAAAACTAGGATGAATCTCTAAATAATTATTTCAAGTGACTGTATTAGTTAGTTGTTGCCAGAGAAAAAGAACCAATAGCCTATAGTTATAATTACAGATTGGAGTAGGGCATGGCAATCCACTCCAGTATTCTTGCATGGACAGAGAAAACTAGGTGGGCTACAGCCCTTGGGGTCGCATAGAGTCAGACACGATTGAGTGACTCACACACGCACATAGATACAGATATATGAGAAGATTTAGTATGGGAATGGCTGACGCAATTATAGAGGCTAAGATATGTTGCTATCTGCCATCTGTAAGTTAGAGAACCAGGAAAACTTGTAGTATAATTCAGTCTGAGCCTGAGAACCAGGGGCTCCAGTGTCTGAGGGCAGAGGGAGAAGAAATATACTAGTTCAAGAAGAGGAAAAAAACTCACCCTTCCTCTGCCTTTTTGTTCTGTTTGAAGGCCTCAAAGGTTCATGCCCACTTGCATACCCTGGTGAGGGCAGGTCTTCTTTACTCAGTCTTCAGATTCAAATACCATTCTCTCTGGAAATACCCTCACAGACACACCCAGAAGTAACATTTTACCAGCTATCTAGGCATCCCTTAGGTCAGTCAAGATGACACATAAAGTTAATCATCACAGTGACAGAGGCTAGATTTGAAACAAAAAAGCAACATACAATACTACCCCAATAGAAAATGTAAGTAATATATAATGACAGAAGCCTGTTGTCTGGAGGATGAGTAGAAGGGGTTATACCTTTGTAACAAGAAAACTTACAGGGTTATGAGTACATTCACTACCTTAACTCTAATGATAGTTTCGTAGGCATAGTGCATATATCAAAACTTGTGAAATTATACATTTCAATATGTAGAGTTAGCTGAACATCAACTGTATCTTTAAAAGAGAGGACATTCAGTTAATCACTGGAAGAACAACAAATAGAATCCAGGTTTTTATCCTTTTGCAGTGGGTATACTACTAGGGTCCTGAGTTTAAATTATGTAATCCAGCCAAAAAGATTTTGAGTTTATATAGTCCTTAACTATTATTAGAAAGGAGTTTGATTATACCGGAGGGCTTCCTTGATGACTCAGATGGTAAAGAATCTGCTTGTAATGCATGAGGGCTAGATTCAGTCTCTGGATTGAGAAGGTTCCCTGGAGAAGGGAATGATAACCTAGGCATTATTCGTAACCATACTTGATAACCAGGTAATCTTGCCTGGAGAATTTCATGGACAGAGGGGCCTGGCAGGCTATAGTCAGTCCATGGGGTTGCAAAGAGTCGGACACAACTGAGTAAATAATACTTTCACTTTGATTATATAGACTTCTAAAAATATAGTAAAATCAATTCCCTTTCCTATATACTGGGTTTTTATAGATTGTGACTTTACCAATATGGAACTCAAAATCTTTTGCAGAATTAGTTGAAGAGAGCAAAACAGCTGCATTTCTGACTTTAAGTGGTGAGCATTTTGCTTCTTTAATTCATTCTAGCCTATTGATCAGTTGAAGAGATTGCCAATAGATCAATTATTTGATCTGACAGAGTATTTAACTAGTACAAAAGTTTCATAAAAAATGGTTCCTTAGAATAATGTAGACAATTGAGATGTAACTGCACTAAATAAATTGATTCTAATTGGGATTTATCAGTTAGAAGACTGGAAATCAATAATAAGATAAAAAATCCTTTCTACTGACCTTCACATCTATTTAAACAGAGTATTTTAAGGTATGGGAGGGTCCCCGTCCTTATATCCCAGATAATGTTTCCAAGTCTGTTTTATTAACTAGCAGGGAAGTAGTAAACCTATGAATCCAGTGCATGAAATTAGCATAATAATTAAAGTTTGACCTTATTGTAGGTCACAAAAATTGTTTAATCTCTTTATTCATCTGTGCATACTGGAAAAGAAAGTGGCCTATGGAGATGCTAGTAAGCTAGGATCTATCAAAGCAACCATATTATGTTAAAAGAACAAAGTTAATTATGCTTTCAGTTTATCACTTTTTTGATGCCATCAAGGTTAACATGATTTGTTTTATTTTTTTCTTTTCAAAATGCTTATATATGAAAGAATCAAAGATTACATAAGCTTCTATTTAAAAGACAAACATCTCTTTGTCTTTCATTAAGAATTATTGTTCTGCAAAAAGAGTGATAGAATAGGGGCTATTTTTATTGCAAAACAAGACTGAAATATATCTACATTTTCAGTCTTTTTCTTTTTTTTAAGAATATCAACTCATTTCCTATTACTTGAACCTAAAGCTTTATCTCAGCTTCGAGGGAATGTGATTCGGTTTCTAAACTCAAGACAGGTTCTGTTTGAGATGCAGTGGCTAGCTTCTCCATGCCCAGACAGTGAAGGACATTGTGCAAGCAGCAAATAACTAGAAGCACTTTCTTGTTCAGTCTTCCAAAAGCATCACATACTTTGCCTCTGGTTCCAAATGGTAATTCCAGAGCCAAAATTAACGTGTTTTTGTTTGTTTGTTTGTTTTGTTTTGTTTTTAACCACCAGTGAAGAGAATTAAACCCAGTGGCTATCCACCTAGCCTCTTCACACACATTTTATTATAGAATCTCAGGCTTTGAATTGTCAAGAGTTTATCTCTAAGCTAGAGACTTGAGATACATATTTTTAATTCAATGGCTTATGCATGTTTCTCTGAAGAAGAAAGCATGCCATTCTTTAGTTTGTATTAAAATTATTTTTATTTTTAAGAGAGAAGATATGTATTCTGATTGGAAAATATAAAATGGAAATGATATTTTTATTGAATTTCAAGGTTCCTTTAGCATTGGGCAATTACTTAAATACTTGCTTGGTGTAACTGTGTATTTGTCATCTTTCTGCCATAATAGTTTATAAGTTCCAAGTGAATCTGTTTGTTCATTCTCCTTTGTATCCCTACCCTCTAAACACAGTGCCTGGACCCATAAGAGGAGATCCTTAAATACTTTTTATTAAAGGATGAATTAATAAAATAAATGAACAAGATATATTTTCAGCTTTTAAGTGGTGGTTTCTCCCAGAAATCAATGCCATGGAGACATTTAAATGTATAGATTCAGCAAGCAGGATTTCAGCTATTGGGAGAGACACCCTAGATATCTGCAGCCAATCAAAATAAGAGAAGTTAAAGTAATAGCAATATTCTTAAATGTTAAAGCACAGAGTTGTATTTTTGGATACAGAAAACACCAGTATAAGAATGAAATAGTCAACAGAATGAATGTTGTGATATATATGGATTGTGATTGTGGGTTTTACCTATGTGAATTGTGCATATGCATTTGAAAATCCCAGATTAACCTTTTTGGGAACTCAGAATGGGGCAAGACCACCTTTGCTGCACCAGTTTTCATATGCTCTAAAGAAATGCAACTAATCGTTAAAAGTTAGCCCAGGCAAGAGAAAATCAGGAAGGCAGTTCTAAGATAAGATATTGTTAAAAATATGTGTTTCTTAATTTCCTTTCAATTTTTATTTATCTGGACTTAACTGTTTATGTTAAGCTCTCACCCTTCACTGTAAAGTTCCCAATAAGCTCAGAGTTGGAATAGGTAGTTTCTTACCAGAGATCATGGATAGGAGATAGGTACCTCTAAAACCAGTAGAGAGAACTGAGCTAAAATTTAAACAAAAAGTCAATTTCTCAAAAGTAAAAAAGAGAACCCAAGATTCATTTACTTGAAAGAACCAGAAATGCTCTCAAGATACAGAAATCTAAAAGATAAGAGAACAAACAGAAAAGTCATAAAGGAGCAGGTGATTATCTCAGAAAAATATTTTACAGAAATGAAAAATTATGCTGTGTGCATGGTGTTTCGGTGAGCAAGAATATAGGGTGACCAGTTTAAATCAAAGATCATGTGAGCAAGACTAGCCTGAAAAACACTGCAGAGAAGACTTGTTTTTTCCTTCTGGCCTCTATCACCAGTATCTTGGTTTATTATCCCTTAGCATCATTTATCAAGGAGTGATCCTGGACCAGAATGATCTGTCAGAATCACCTGGGTGTTTGTTAAAAAATGAGGTTTTTCACAAGTCACCCCTTATCTACTTGAGTGAAAACAACAGGAGGTGAGGACCAAGCATCAACGATTTTTCAGTCTCTACAGGAGTTGAATCCTCTCTAAAACTGGAAACTCCTAGATCTAAACCTTCCGTGGGGGTGTCATCATATTAGCACATCAACTAAAAACAGGTTGGAGTTTACTTTCCCACATAGAAATTTCCTTGATCAAAATTTTCACAGCTTCAAAACTGAAAAAGATCTATTTTTTTAATCCACTACCACCAAACCTTCTACTATATTAATTGGAGAAGTAAGAGACTCACTTTGTAGGAATTCCCTATGGACAGCACCCCATTTTCTTGATGTTTTAACCATTCATAATTCTCCTGGATAGAGTGCAGAAACAGGAAAGAGGGACATCAGGTACCTAATGGGGATATCTTTGCAAGAGGCTGATCATTTCTGTGTGTCTCAGAATACTGTGTGTAGGTGGTCACTAACTCTGCCCATGCAAAGATCTAACCCTGAATAGAGCAGGGCAGGTGTAGTGTTCAAAACAATGAAGGCAAAATAGAACCAGCAGCTTTTCCTTGCAGATGATATCCTTTCCTAACTTATGCAAGCTGTGGTAAGGACATTTTGTTTAGTTTGTAGCGTTTCAGCGCCTGTTGGGAGGAATTGTAATAGGCCTTATACATGGCACCCTCAGACTTTTGGAAAATAGTTGCTAAGTACATTATAATATCAGTACTGTCACAAAAACTGTAGGGAGTGAAACCCTTGAGGAATAATACAAATAACAGTTAAGGCGAATTGCAGTGATGGACAGACCAAACAATTCCTTTCCTAGTCTCTGCAAGTCTAAGAAGCCTTTAGGAAGCACTTCATGAATATAATAACAGGCCTGCCTGGGGAGAGACAGCTTCTAGTGTTTGCATGTCAAGCAGTTCTTTTCTTAATTAATAGAAAAAGTATCTGAGATGGTCTTTAGATGGTGCATTTGGAGAAGGAATGATTCTGTTTGGGTTCTAAATGCCATGAAAAAGCAGAATAATTTCAGAACGAAGGGGAAACTCCTGCTCTGCATAACCTAATAATCCTACGAATGCATACTGTTGCTGTCATTCATGTTACTGTACCATAGAATTTTCCTAATGTAACAAATAGAACTCCAAATCAGCTTCTAGGGCTATGTGTCTAAACAGCTGATGGGTAATTACTGGCAGCCTTTAAGTCACTAGCAAGGAAAAGTGGAGGCTATTAAGAATAAGCTATAGTTTAGCAATGTGATAGAGGAAAGCCTTATTTATGGAACTAGTTTCTGAAAAGGGAGAAAGAAAGCCATGTACCTAATTTGTTTTAGACTCAAGCAGTACACGTTAAACTGAGGCTAGGATGAGAAGGCAATCTGGGCAACAGTACAAATCAGAAATAAGATCAAAGATATAGTTCATGGTCAGTTCTTCTGTGAACCCTCTACTGAAAGAACCTCCTCTTCCCTGATGGGCTAGAATAAAATTGTTAAAGAAGCCTGAAATGCATGGATTTTCCACTGTTTACTGAGGGGATGTAAGCTATCACCTGGTGTCTCTAAGACTCAATTTGCCTATTGTTGTTGAGTTGCTAAGTTGTGTCTGACTCTTTGCAACCCATGAACTGCAGCATGCCAGCCTTCTCTATCCTTCAATATCTCCCTGAGTTTGCTCAAACTCATGTCTTTTGAATCAGTGATGCCATTCAGCCATCTCATCCTCTGTCGCCCCCTTCTCCTCTTGCCCTCAATCTTTCCCAGCATCAGGGTGTTTTCCAATGAGTCGGTTCTTTAAATCAGGTGACCAAAGTATTGGAGCTTCAGTTTCAGCACTAGTCAGTCCTTCCAATGAATATTCAGGGTTGATTTCCTTTAGGACTGACTGGTTTGACCTCCTTGCAGTCCAAGGGACTCTCGAGAGTCTTCTCCAACACCACAGTTCAAAGCATCATTTCTTTGCGCTCAGCCTTCTCACATCCAGTACATGACTCCTGGCAAAATCATAGCTTTGCCTATATGGACCTTTGCCGGCCTATAAATTGTGGAAAATGTGGATAGTAAAAGTATCAGTTCAGTTCAGTTCAGTCACTCAGTCATGTCTGACTCTTAGTGACCCCATGAACTGCAGCACACCAGGCCTCCTTGTCCATCACCAACTCCCAGAGTCCACCCAAACCCATGTCCATTGATGCCATCCAACCATCTCATCCTCTGTTGTCCCCTTCTCCTCCCACCCTCAATCTTTCCCAGCATCAGGGTCTTTTCAAATGAGTCAGCTCTTCTCATCAGTTGGCCAAACTATTGGAGTTTCAACTTCAACATCGGTCCTTCCAATGAACACCCAAGACTGATTTCCTTTAGGATGGACTGGTTGGACCTCTTTGCAGTCCAAGGGATTCTCAAGAGTCTTCTCCAACACCACAGTTCAAAAGTGTCAATTCAGCGCTCAGCTTTCTTCACAGTCCAACTCTCACATCCATACATGACCACTGGAAAAACCATAGCCTTGACTAGATGGACCTTTGTTGACAAAGTAATGTCTCTACTTTTTAATATGCTGTCTAGGTTGCTCATAACTTTCCTTCTAAGGAGTAAGCGTCTTTTAATTTCATGCCTGCAATCACCATCTGCAGTGATTTTGGAGCTCAAAAAAATAAAGTTTGCACTGTTTCCCCATCTATTTGCCATAAAGTGACAGGACTGGATGCCATGATCTTAGTTTTCTGAATGTTGAGTTTTAAGCCAACTTTTTCACTCTCCTCTTTCACTTTCATCAAGAAGCTCTTTAGTTCTTCTTCACTTTCTGCCATCAGTGTGGTGTCATCTGTATATCTGAGGTTATTGATATTTCTCCCAGCAATCTTGATTCCAGCTTGTGCTTCTTCCAGCCCAGTGTTTCTCATGATGTACTCTGCATAGAAGTTAAATAAGCAGGGTGACAATATACAGCCTTGACGTACTCCTTTTCCTATTTGGAACCAGTGGTTCCATGTCCAGTTCTAACTGTTGCTTCCTGACCATAGATGTTGGCAAAAGTGAGCACTAGCATGTATATAGAATCTAGAAAGATGGTACTCTGATGAACTAGAAAGATGAACTATTTCCAGGGCAGCAAAGGAGACAAAAAGAGAACAGACTTGTGGACACTGTGCAGGAAAGAGGGTGGAACAAACTGAGAGAGTAGATTGGAAACATACTTTACCATATGTAAAATGGATTGTTAGTGGGAATTTGCTATGTGATGCAAATTTTTTTTATTTCTCAGCTTTATTGAGGTACACCTGACAAATAAAATTGTATATGCTTAAGGTGTACAGAGTGATTGGATTTAATATATACATCCATTGTGAAATGATTACCATGATCAAGTTAATCAACATATCCATTACCTCACATAGTTATCTTTTGTGTATGTGATAAGATCTACTGTGTTAGCAAATTTAAAGTATATAAGGTTGTATTATTATCTATAGTCACCATGCTATATGTTAGATTCCCGCAACTTAATTAATTTTGTATCTTTATATATCCAACCCTCAAACCAGTGCATAGAACCTAGCTGAAACAACATACATTTTTTTTTAGATATTATCTGTTGATGAATGGATTTTCTGAGATTCTGGGATGCTTTGCTCTAGTGTCTAGTACCCTCAAATGCAAGTCAGAAACAGCCATAATACATGTCCACATTGACATAACCAGTGGCCAAGGGTCCTGCTCACATTTCCAAGTCTCTCACCTGTTCTAACTGCAGGTTGTATGTTACTCTTGCCTGA
>SJYQ01001227.1:247477-261823 GCA_006410935.1 Redunca redunca
AGACTTCTAAGTCCTTTTAAAATTACAAAATCTTCTATAATTTGTCACAAAATGATTTTTAAATAGTTCATTTTATCAAACTCATCCCCAAACTGTATGTCAATATGCTATATACTCCCTCCTCAAAACAGATTTTTAAGCTTCTTGAATGAAAAATAACTTTCTTTTTAAAGGACATTTATTATCCTCTACATTCAAATAAATGGATCAGGTAATAGGCCTATCAGATAATCATGCAAGAGAAACTATGCATATTAAACATAAGGAAGCCCTTTGTAATGCATAAATGTAAGTGTATAGCAAAATGGAAGAAATAGTTTACTACATCAAAAAATGTACACTGCAAAAGAACAATTGTTTATATATCTGTTTACAGTGCAATGAGATCTTGAAGCAATGTGTTATTGATGCATTTAGCAGTTGTCCTTCTTGATGGAAGCACAGAGCCATATCTCATGCCATCCTATATGAGCAGATATATAAGTGGTAAGAGAGATGGAAATCTGGGGAAAGGTCAAGAGTGCTGAAGCTGAGTGGTAAAGAGAGGCAAGCAGATCCTTCCTGCCACTACCTTCCATTATTAATCCACCTGAATCTATCTTTTGAGCTTATGGCTCATTCTTCAATTATCTATTGCTTGCCCAGTGTAAAAGGCACTGCTACAAGTTATGCTGTGATGTGATTTGAATAGTATGAAATGATACATCCTGCTCTCAAGAAGCATGTGTGTACGTGTGCTTAGTTGCTCAGTTGTGTCCAACTCTTTGTGACTCCATGGACTGTAGCCCTCCAGGCTCCTCTGTCCATGGAGATTCTCCAGGCAGTTCTACTGGAGTGGGTTGCCATGCCCTCCTCCAGGATATCATCCCAGACCAGGGATCAAACCCAGGTCTCCCGCATTGCAGGCAGATTCTTTACTGACTGAGCCACAATTCTGAAAGAAGGAAGAAAGCTTTTCACAATTGGGCAGTGTGTGGATATTGAGGGGATAAAGAAAGTAATTTTACTCGTGTGGTTAAAGAAGAGGTGATGTTGGAATTGGGCCAAATGCCATGGAGCTCGGCAGAAAGGGAGCAGCAGCAAAGGCTCAGAAACAGGAGGGTGATGAGGCTACAGAGACAGTAGGGAAGTGAGTAGGGAGGAACTTCTAAAGAGGCAATGTTCGTGAAGGATGCTGCCGGATAACTACCAGAAAATGCAAGTGAAGTGCAAAAGTGGCATTTATATTTCTAGAAGACATTTTCTTTTTAAAATTTAATTTAATTTTTAAAAATGAAATTTGACTGTGCTAGGTCTTCGTTGCTGCGTGTGGACTTTTTCTACTTGCAGTGAGTGGGGTGGGGGCTGTTCTCTAGCTGTGGTGTGCAGGCTTCTCATTGCGGTGGCTTCTTTTGTTGCAGAGTGAGGGCTCTAGAATGTGCAGGCTTCAGTACTTGTGGGGCACAGGCTTAGTTGCCCCGTGGCATGTGGGATTTTCCCGGACCAGGGAGCAATCCCCAGCCACCTACATTGGCAGGCAGATTCTTAACCGCTGGACCACCAAGGAAGTCCTAGAAGACATTTTCAATAAGAATAATTTAGATAATTTTTCTTCCTATTACATACTTGTGCTCTCTAAAAAATAAATACAGTGAATGTATTTCTAGCAAGTTAAGACTTTTGCATTTATACTTAAAAGATCTGTGTTTGTGTCCTGGTTTTAGGATTACCAACAAGTTAGGTCATTCTTCCTTCTAAAGTGAAGATATACCCACCTGCTCTTTCCTCAACTAAGGCTATTTTAAGGTTGAATAAAAGGTGTGAATGATTTTTGGACCCTGGGATGCTACTGTAGGTTTTATATTATAGGGTAAAATTAAGTAAAATGAAGATCCAGACTAAGCAATTGCACATTGAATCAATACAAAGGCAACAAATAACAGAAGTGAAAGACTAAGACTTGCTGAGTACATTACAATGGAAAATGTAGTTATGCTTGTATCTTTATTCACAAGCTAATTACACAATCTAAAAGCCTCTGTTGAGGGTGGAAAAGGAGACTCCTGTCTACTTGCCAATTTACTGTCATCTGAGATGTGGCTGCAGTTCATTGTGACTGTATAGAAGAGAAAATCCAATAACATGCTTTACTAGTCCTGGTTCTGTCACTGAGGGCTTCAATAGACTCTACAGCCTCTTTCCCTCTCAATTGGGGATAATAATAGCCTGGAGCTGTTGTAAGTGTCAACAGATTATCCTTGTGATTAAAGGAAGATGAGAATTTCAAGTGTAAAAGTGTTTTTTGTTTTCTTTTTTTTTAAGCCATTCTCTCTCTTCTCTTTTTTCTTTTTGAGGGCATAACATAGAACTCTACATTATGTCTATCCTCCAGTTCAGTCTGAGCCCCAGCAGTAGGAAGCAGAGACGCCCACCACTTCTCCAGAAGGAAAGGCTTTACAGTTCCACTTTTGCCTTCTAGCACCAGGAGCAACATCAATCATTTAAGAACTGCCTATCATAAGTGTGGCATCTCTCTGGGCCCTGGGGAAGCTACTGAATAAACAAAATAATAACTATCCCTGCCCCAAATCACATTCCACTATGGGAGACAAGGCAACAAGTATTTAAGCTTAAGTGATTATATATTATACTAGGAATTGTGTAAGTCTGAAGGAGAAAAATAAGGCAAGGTAAAAACAAGGCAAGGTAAGACCAAGTGTGGGTGATGCTGGAACAAAGATTAGGAGGTTAGGGGGCAAGCAATATGAATATCTGGAAGAATAATCCAGACAGAGGAAAGAACAATCCAGACAGAGGAAAGAACCAGTGAAAGGTGGCAATCTTGGGAATTGCCTGGCTTGTTAAAGAATCAGTGGGTTGGTGGTTATGGCTGGAGTGGGAGCCACTGAAGATGAGCTCACAGATATAAGAGTGGGGTCAGATTATATAGTTAGGGCATTCTGAGGACTTTGACTTTCATTCCGAAAGCCAGGAAGTTTGCGAGGGGGTTGTTTCTGAAATTTTTAATGGAATTGGGAAGTGCCCATATCATGTTCAGTGGGGAAAGCAAGATACAAAACTAACATACAGTATTAATATTGTTTATTTCTCCTTTTTTTTTTTTTTGGTTGTGATGCAGACTGTGCAGGCTCTTTTTAAAAAAATATTTATTTATTTATTTGGCTGGGTCCTAGTGGCAACAGCTGGGATCTTTGATCTTTGTAGTGGCATGTGTGAATCTGTAGTGGTGGCATATGAACTCTTAGTTGTGGCGTGTAGGATCTAGTTCCCTGACCAAGGTTCAAATCCATTCACCCCTGCATAGGAAGTTTGGAGTCTTAGCCATTGAACCACTCAGGGAAGTCCCCATGTGAACTCTTAGCTCCCCACCAGAATTGAATCCACATCCCTTGCAGTGGAAGCTCAATGTCTTAACGTCTTGGACTGCCAGGGAAGTGCCTAATACCGTTCATTTCTTGATGGTTATAGATTATTTCTCTTATTTGATTACTTTATTTTCCAAAAAAAAAAAGAGCAAAATGCTCCAGGATAGCCTTATATTTTAAACTAATGAATTAATTTTAAGTGAATATATTTTGTTTCAAGTGTGAGATGATGTTCATGCTGAGATTTTTGTTTTCTTTGTCGATTATTACTTTGCAGAAGTAGCCCTTGAGCTTGGATGAAAAGATGGGGACCTGGGGACTGTGGAAATGGCAACCCACTCCAGTTTTCTTGCCTGGAGAATCCAGTGGACAGAGGAGCCTGGCAGGCTACAGTCAATGGGGTTGCAAGAGTTGAACATGACTGAGTGACTAACAGTTTGGCGGCTGTGGGGTAGATTTTCCATCAACTAGTTAATAATGATTAGTGTATAAACACAGGGAAGTCCTGTCATGTCAGTTATGAGCAGCCAGGGTAGACTACTCAGTATGTTTTATCATGCATTTATAAATAAAATAAATATTTAGTTAGATGATAAATTAAATTCACTTCTCAATTACAAGCCTCAGTACCTCAAATGGATCAAAAAAAAAAAAAATAGTGGAGAAAATTGGTACCTCTAGAAATTTACAAACTCCTATTTCCTTAACATTTACTTAATTTTTTCCTTAGCTTGTGACCTTGTCAGATCATTTTCATGACTTCTGCCTGCACCTGTTCTAGTACAGATTGAGCTCTTTAGAATATATGTGCTACTTTACCCTTTTGATTAACACCTCTTTTGCTTCTAATTCAAAGAGTCTACTTAGTTTCTCAGAGATGGGATTTCAGCCAGAGTAAGGTGATACAACCTTAAGTTTTCAAAGGATCATTTGGATTTCTTGTGGGGGAGAGGAAGAGGGAAGAATAATCTCAGGGATACCAGTTTGAGGGTTATTTCAGAAGTCCAAGAGAGACACTGGTGACTCAGACAAAGGTGCAACAGTGAAAATGATATGTGTTTAGATTCTGGAATTATTTTGATGGTAGAACTGATAGATTGTGATGATTTTACCCAAGCTTTCCGAAGCCTATAAGTCAGTGTGTGTGTGTGTGTGTGTGTGTGTGTGCACACGCACACTTTGTCATGTCCAACTCTTTGCAACCCCCTGGACTGTAGCCTTTCAGTCTCCTCTGTCCATGGGATTTTCCAGGCAAGAATCCTGGAGGAGGTTGCCATTTCCTCCTCCAGGGGATATTCATGACCCAGGGACCATGTCTCTTGCATCTCTTGCGTTTGGCAGGCAGGTTCTTTACCACTGTACCACCAGGGAAGAGGGCAATACCTTCCCATTTCCTTATATCAGTAATTAGATTGAAAAATGGTTCAAGTTTAATTTCACAGTTACATGTCAGTTTATCCTTAAATAATAGCTTGTTTAAGAATTGTTTTTTCCTCTTTCTCCTCTCTTCTGCTCTTGAGTATTTTTCCTTGTATAAGACATATAATATCAAAAAGAAATGTTAAAATATACTACTACAAAGTAAAATGATATATACCAGCTGTATTTAGGTACTGGGTAGCTGAATCATGATGTCCTAGCTTTCAAAGTCCCAAAGTCTTAGTTCTCTTATGTTCTCTTTCTTTCTCCTGCTTTCTTAAAACAAAAATGAAAGCAAAAGCCAAAACAACTGTTCTTCATTCATAGATATTTTGTTCCCAACAAGATGCCAAGATGTAGCTCTTAAACTAAGTCATACTAGCCCCAGGAAAGCTTTTAGCTATTAGCAGATACTTATCAATTCAGTTTAAATGTAATTTTCCATCCAAACAAGAACTGCATCCTTATCAGGCTGGACTGGTTCAGATTTATCTATCAGAATATCTCTAAACACATCTTGATAGAAAAGGATATATTCATCCCCCTAAGTTGCAGGCTAGAACAAATCTGGGTTCCAGAAACAATTGTTTTGCTATATGGATACAGTGATTTGAAAGGCAAATAAAAATGCATCAGATGAAGTTCTTATTCTTTATCAATGCTTGAAGAAAGGTTATTATTTTCTTCTGAAAGAGAAGGAAATGAAAGAAAAATAAAGAAAAAGAGAGAACTGTATCTCTTCTCAATGTTTGCTACTCTCCAAAAGAAAAATACAAATAAAACGAATCCAATTTACAATTTAGTCGTAATCAATTAAATGTTCTTCTTGAACTGGCAAAGCCATCACACATCGGACAATCCCACTTTTCCAAGCCTATTTTATATCAGCATCTGATGTGTTTTTCCCAGGTTGCAAAGAATTTGAATTAATTTGACCTTTCTTGCTCTTTTGTTCCCTGCTTTTGTTCTCCTGTCTCTCCGGGTTCACTTGGTTGTATGGCATGAAATGAATAATAATTTTTGGTTAAGCATCATTCGAACCTTTGTGGAGTCACCCTATTGGCTACTGCTTAGATAGGAAGGTGAAAAAAGCCAGAAGGGAAGAAAGGGAGGAGGCGATTGTGTGGGGCTACTTGTATGCTTTGACAGCAGTCATTATGTCACAGAGAAATCCGAAGGAAACAGAAGAGGCAGGTGGGGAAGGTAGCGATGACATTGGGTTCTAAACTGAACATGTTTCCAATCAAATGACTTTACACTGTCCGTGAGGCAGTAGCAGAGCAGGACAGTCTGATCATACGATCAACATATTTACTTAAAATTCAAATTGTGGTATAATAATACTTTAAGTGTTTATATGGTAAATCAAGGTAAACTTGAACTTCTCTGTACTATTTATGTGGAAATTTAAAAAATTGGCTTCTCTGCCTCTTTTTCAAATAGAAATGTGACCTCAGCAAGTTCACAGAAATAAATAAATTGAGAATGAGCTATAAGCTACAGGCATTTAGATATAGGACTTAATTAAATATGAGTGGGAATCAACATGAGGAAATGGGTATAAAGGAAAAAATGGGTCATAAAAACTTCAAAGAATAATAAAAGTAGAGGAATTTAGAAGTAGAAAAGAAAAAGAGCAGTCAGACACAAATGAGAGATGGTCATAATCATAAACCATCAGGTAAATGCAAATAAAAGCCGCAATGAGATACACCCAATGAGATGGCTATAATCAAAAAGACAGATAATGATTATTGGTAAAGATAAGGAGAAATTGGAATCCTCACACATTGCTGATGGTAATGTGAAACTTTGGAAAATTGACACTTTCTTAAAATGTTAAACATAGATTTAACATATGACTCAATAACTCCACTTCAGGTACCTACCCTGGAGAAGGCAATGGCAACCCACTCCAGTACTCTTGCCTGGAAAATCCCATGGATGATAGGCTGCAGTCCCTGGGGTCACTAGGAGTCGGACACGACTGAGTGACTTCACTTTCACTTTTACTTTCATGCATTGAAGAAGGAAATGGCAACCCACTCCAGTGTTCTTGCCTGGAGAATCCCAGGGATGGTGGAGCCTGGTGGGCTGCCATCTATGGGGTCGCACAGAATCAGACATGACTGAAGTGACTTAGCAGTAGCAGTAGCAGGTACCTACCCACGAGAAATAAAAACATGGCCACACAAAAAAAACTCAAGTATCTGTTGACTGGTAAATGAATAACAAAAATGTAATAGATCCATTCAGAGGAATACTGTTGTCTTCAATACTACTGTATGCTACAACATGGATGGATCTCAAAAACATTATGCTAAGTGAAAGCAGTTAGACATAAAGGCCACACATGTAAAAACTAAACCTCAAAAGAATACATTAAACATTTTTTAAAGATAATGAGACAAGACCATGAATCAAGAAATATGGACAACAAAGATAGCTACATATTAAGGTAGAGGGGGAATGATGAATTGTAGGCGAGATGCGTGAAAAATTAAAATAGAACATTCATGGTGGCCTCTCTGATTTTATCAGGAAGTCTTTCAGTTGATGCCACCAGGGAAGCCCCATTCAGCTGATAGCCTATTCTGCAGGTGTCTGCAGGAAAACCTGCCATCACTCCAGACTGCAATACCTGTCCTGTGGCCACAGAGCAGCTCATAATTATCCTACAATAATCTGCCCATTTAAATAGGGTTTGTCGTGTATAGACCATTAGGGTTTGTTGTTGCTGTTTCAGTGCGGCTTTGGGTTGACTGTCATGCAGGGTTTATATTTTAATAGGAGTTAATTAGAATCAGAAAAATGCCCTTATTTGTTAAGTTCCAGAGCCCCAGTACAAGCTGTACTAATCCTATCATTGTGAGCAATGGAAAAACTGAAGGGGGTGAGATTAGGGAAGGAGGGGGAATGGAAGAGAATATGTTTGCCAGCAGGTTCACACTCTTTACTTTCATAGAGATAGTTTTACTTTAGAAAAGCTCCCAAGGATGAAGAATCAACTTTAATTTTTCAATGTGGTCAAAAGGAACTCTCTACAGGAAAAAATTACTATGTACAGGCACAACACATAGATCACTCATTTCAAATGAATTATAACATACAATTACTTATTTTATTTAAAATAGAATTACTTTTTTTCTTACCATGATCTAATTCCCGGAAATGACAGTGTTGGGGGTCATTATTATGGATATCGCTTTATTATCAGTTATTGAAAGAAGCTGTGGTTAAAAGATGTATTTTGAGTGCCAGGTAATAAAATTTACTAAAATATAATTCACTAACTATCAGAAACCATAGAAAAATGTGTTCCTGTTTCGTGGTTATTCTGCCACTTAAAATTAATTCCAAAATGTTGGCTAAAATGAGTTGTCAGTACTTATTTTTATACTTTTTTTCAGCTTCAAATATTTAGGATCTTAAAATTTTAAAGTCGAGCCAAAGATAACTTTGTACTTCTTGACTGACATTTTTGTTTCAAAAGTCAGCAGTTAGTTAAGAACACAGTGAGGGGTTTTTAAAATAGACTATGAGAGACTGGTTTCCGTTTGTTGGTTTGTTTTAATAGCTTGTATTAGCAAGTGTTTTATCACCCAAATTACAGTGAGGCGCAAAGAAAAATCCTAGGTTTCATTGTCTGGTATTTGTAAAGGCACCTGTTTTTTCTGCTGGTTTGGGCATGTACATAATGAGCTCAGAGTGTTTGTTTTCCTGACCTCTGGAATAAAAAAGTAACCTGACATTAAAGATAGGGTAAAATACTGGGCTGCCACTTAAAGGTTTATCGGTGTGTTTGCTGTCACCATAATTGTTTGGAAGCCTTTTTATTTGATGCTTAAATTTCAGAGCAGGTTCTTATGAGGATCCAGGGAAGGAGAGCACAGAACCAGAAAATGAATCATCCTTTGGAAACTGTGTTGACATCTGCGCAAAAACGGTGTGCTGTGTTATCACACAACGTCAGGAGCCGTACACTGCTTGCTCTTACTGAAATCATATTTTATCATTATATATATGCTTTATATGCATATAAAGCAATGGCGAGAGCAGAGGCTTCACATTTGGGATCTTTTCTTATATCAGAACCACTTTCCTAACTACCATGTTATTTAGTGGCTAAATTGTGTCTGACTCTTTGCAACCCTGTGAACTGTACCCCACCAGCCTCCTCTGTCCATGAGATTTCCCAGGCAGGTACACTGGAGTGGGTTGCCATGTCCTTCTGCAGGGGATCTTCCCGACGCAGGGATTGAAACCGAGTCTCCTACATTAGCAGGTAGATTCTTTACCATCTGAGTCACCAGGGAAGCCCTCTAACTACCTTACAAAATAGCTTGAGTAAAAACAGCAATCTTGTTAGTTATCACAGTAGATATTTACAGCTGTCCTTTGGTACTCATGCAGAATTGATTCCAGGACCCCCTGTGGATACCAAAGTCTGTTCAAGTCCCTTAGAGACAATGGTGTATTCTGTATTTCACATCCACACACCCAGGGTACAGTGCACAATTGAGGCCGTTCTTCAAATTCCTCAGGAACAAGGGCATTTCTGACTGTAACTGGGAAAACTGGGAGGAAGAAACAGCTGCAGAATTAAATGCTACCAGTGTCTACCTTGTTTTACTGGATTTAGACCATATGTGGCTATTAGACAATGAGAAGTTAGATGACTACAGCTAATTCATTTTTATACATTTTAAGGACAGAGCAAGGGCAGTGATGACCTCTACAATCCATTCACATCTGTAAAATCAGTCCCTAATCAGAGAAAAATGTATTATGTGCCAGGAAGAGCGCTAGGGCATCAACAAAAATTCCTGCTCTAAAAAAGAGTTATCTTCTGGTAACCGTCATCTTTCTGGTATTTCTGGTGAATTTTAGAAGTAGTTGCTCAGGTGCCATCCTTTGAGGCCCTGAGCATTTGCCATCTTGCCGTCTCTCTTACCCTCCAAATCAGGGTCACGCAGAGGACAAGTCCAGGACAAATGATCTTGATCACTATGATAGGCAAAGTGAATTCCATTTGATAGAGGAGGATGCTCACAAACATATGTTTAATGTGAGCAAATTTTGTCAGGCTAGGTAAAAAGTTGACTCCAAAACAGATACCTACTAAGGGATTTTCCCTGACAAAAGCTCATCAGAAGATACTTTCCAGTAATGATCTCATGTGTAGCCTCTCAGCATTTTCAACTGTTAAACATTGTTTAAAAAAAAAAAAAAGCAGTGTTGTGTGAAAAAGAAGAGGGTCTCTGTAGGAGGTTTTGTATTATGTCATTGTTGGCCATTGAATCTGCAGGACCCAATATGGTGTGGGATCTCTTTGGCTTGGCTTGTAAAAGGGAGCTATTTATGTAAAATAATCCATGCACATGGCAACATGAGTCTAAATGAATCATTTAATATTATTAACTTTTCCCTGGTTATAAAAAAATGCTCATTACAGAAAATTTGGAAGACAAAATATACTTAAAGCAAAAACACATTTTTATACAACACAGAAATGATAACATTTTAGTATATTTTCTTTCAAAAATGCATTTATATGTATATGTACATCATATACATACTCATATACATTATAATTATAATCATGCAATTTATAATACAATTTGTCTGTCTTAGCTTTATTTTATTTAGTTTTTTGTGAAGTATCTTCCTCCATTATTAGAATATGAAAACATGAATTTTTAATGTTGCGAAATGTCCCATCCTAATGTTTTTCCATTATTTAACAGTTTCCAATAATTGAATAATTTTCTTGATTTTCAGGTCTGTAATAGATATCTAGTATACAAACTTTTTTTCCTTAGATGTGTTATCTGTGAGCACAATTATTAGGATATGGGCAGAACTTTTCTTCGAGTCTTTAAATAAATTGTCGATTTATAATCCCTGCAGTTTATACCACTTTGCATTTCCACAGTTAGGATTTTATTGTTCTTGTTGTTCAGTTGCATCCAACTCTGTGACCCCATGGACTGTAGCCTGCCAGGCTCATTTGTCCACAGGATTCGCCAGGCAAGAATACCGGATTGGATTGTCATTTCCTACTCCTGGGGATCTTCCCAAACCAGGGATTGAACCTGTGTCCCCTGCATTGGCAGGTGGATTCTTTACCACTGAGCCACCAGGGAAGCCCCTGGCCAGTATTACATACCATAAGCTAAACACAAAGCATTTCTATTTTGTCTTTCCATGTATTTCACTGAATGTTTATAAAGTTGTATAATTTTTCATAGATTTATTAATCATTAATTTTCAATTTCATGGATTGTTTATACATGTTTTTCACCTGTTTTCCTGTTGGAGGGCTAGGGATTTTTTCTGAACTGGTTTTACCAGTGTTGAAAATATCATACCTTACACGTGTATTCTGAATACTTAGAACAAGACATATGAGGCTCTTAAAACTGGCTAATAAATGAAATAATTTGTACTTTTGGAAAATTAGGTTACTATCTACAAGTTTCAACTCTTTTTCAAGTCAATCTCCAGATAATGGCCTAAGCATATGTGTCTGTAATTGATATGTGCTTGGTACATATGACTTGTTTATTAGCAAGTAATTGTTGCTAAGAAGACTTCCTACTGCATAGATACTCTATAGAGTAATATTAAAACAGGATTCCCAGATTTAATAATATTCTCTTAAAGAATGTGATGCTTGACCTTGAATTGGTCTTTCACATGCTCATTAGAAATTTTCTTTTGATAAAAATATTCTATATTCATGTCTATAGTCTTTCTACCTTCCTACCTCCCTCCTTCTGTCTTCCTCCTCTTCTCCTCAGGAATCATATGCAACTGAAAGAAAAATTGTTTAACAAAGGTATAAAATATGAAAGAGGTTAAAGGAGAGATGGCTCAAATGAGGCATTCTTATGATTCTTGGTGATTCTGGAGATACGTGGCTAGTGGAACTGTTGCAGGAAGGGGGACCCCTTAAGGGCCAGAAACTGGCCTCTTGTCTAACACTCGGAAATGAATTGTCTGAGGAGACCCATGTGCTGACAAAGCAGGAGATTTTATTGGGAAAGGGCACCTGGCTGGAGAGCAGTAGGGTAAGGGAACCCAGAACAGCTCTGCCATGTGGTTTTATGGTGATGGGATTAATTTCTGGGTTTGGTTTTATGGTGATGGGATTAATTTCTGGGTTTGGTTTTATGGTGATGGGATTAATTTCTGGGTTGTCTTTAGCCAATCATTCTGACACAGAGTCCTTCCTGGTGGTACATGCCTAGTTCAGCCAAGACGGATGCCAGAGAGAAGGATTCTGGGAGGTGGTCGGAAATGGGGTGTTTCCTTTCAACGTTTCCTGAGCTCTTCTGGTTGGTGGTGGCTTATTAGCTCCGTGTTCCTTACCAGGACCTGTTGTAAAACAACTTATGCAAATCGTTACTATAGTGCCTGGCCAGGGTGGGTGGTTTCAGTCAGTGTGCTTCGCCTAACAGAACAGGTCACAGAAAGAAAGAAAATAGAAGTATAGAGTCAGAAAAAAATACAACATTTGAGGAATCATAAGAAAACTGAATTTTTCATAGCTGAATAATTGAACCTAGTTTGTGTCACTAGTGTGAAAATAGATGGATGAGGTTTGACTCCCTTTTGTCCCCCCCAGAAAGATCTCAGATCTGCAGCCAAAGAGCTGATTCTCCTCAGTTTGATCTCTCATATCACACAGTGTGCTTATTGGAAAGCCATCTAAGGAATTTCAAACTTTCTAAATAAAAAAGACCTCTTTTGACCAGCCAGGAGTCACCCTCATGACTAAACAAATCTGCCAATTTTAGAGTATCCCCTGCTTTGACTTGTCATTGATGCAGCATCTGTCAGGGACATAGTGCTACTGTTTGCAGGAAAGTTCAAGAATGTTCCAAAGACTCCAGGTGGCTGATGTCAGTGTGAGAAGAAAGTCAGTCATCAGAATAGCTGCCTCCCACCTGTTTTGTCTTGATTCTTCTCTAAGGCATCTTCACTCTCAACAATTTCTAGAATTTGACAAGCAACATCTTCTTTTTCAGAAATTTCTAGACATTTCTGTGGACAACTAGAATGTTCCTTGCCATTTCTACCCGCCTTAATTCTTACTCTTGCATTGGGTCTTGGTGACTGGAGTTCCTTTTCAGGGAATCTCTGTAAGTGCCAGTCAAATATGTGCCTTCAAAGCACATTTCAGTTTTCCTTCCTTGGTGGCACTTTGAACAAATATAATTGAATGATTTGTTTAATGTGTGATTAGTACCTGCTTTTCCCCCATAGATAGACATGTAAATAAAAATCATTCCTGATCTCATATTCAATGAGTAGTTTTCCTTTAGCTCTGTAATCAAATTTGATTTTTAATTTTAAGCACAGTAGAGATTAAAAGGGTCATAGATGATAATGACAAAAAGTGTCATTTACATTTTAAAATAGCTTATTTGGTTAGTTTCATTCTTGTGCTCATGTGCAAATGGCAAATTAAGTAATTATAAATAATTCAGTCAACACATGGTTATTGAGTGCTTCCGAGGTTCTGGGAACTGTGCAAGGACCTGAGATCCAGTGGTAGACAACCATCAAGATAACAACAACCAAAGTCTCCTGTACTCACTAAGCTCCCACTTTAGTAGGGCATGTGGATATTAATATATGAATAAATTCATCATTTAAGTAGTGATAAATGTTCTATAGAAGAAAAATAAAACCCAGTGAAAGAAAAAGATGCAAGTGCTATTAATTCTGGAGGAAGTGCCTTGTTATTTTTGAAATAATTCTTGTGTTATTTACTTTTTCTTAGAAATGAAAATTAGAGACACTTTTGTATATAGCTTATAGAAAAACACTGCTTTCTGGAATGTGGCTTTGAGTGTTTATTTGGGATCACATTTGAAATATACCTGTATTTGACATGATTTTTCAACACCAAAATCAAGAAATGTATGTGATTATCATTTTATAAAGAAAAATGTATATTTAACAAACCCATAGATGCTCTTCAGCATCCCAAATTGGCTTAAATTGCTGCATTTTTGTTCTCTTACCTTGGTAGTGAAATTGCAAGAGGAAGGTGACCATTTGCACTTTCAATGTAATTTTATGTCCCTCAGGGTTCTTATTGGCAGGTAAATATCAAAGAATTATTTTCCCTCAACCTGGAGGATGGACTAATGAAGAGATTGAACTTAGAGGAAGGAATGTCCTCTAGTGAGTTAATATAAGAGAATTTAATTCCATCTCATAAGTTTATGAGACTAAAATTGATGTCCATCGACAAGATGGTTTAGGCCTTAATTTCTGACTGCAGGGTCATGAGGATTAGGCATCTGGGGGCCGGTTGTCTGTTTCCAGTTAAATTGTTGTTATCTGTTGCCCTTGTTGTTATTTTAATAGTCTCCTCTGGAATTTGTAGGAGTTACTCCTTTCCATAGACAGAATTTTAAAATATTGTAGCTTGCTAATTATAAACATACATATATAAATCTAGTGAAATAAATGCCATTTTTATATTTGAAAGAGTAATAAAAAGAATAAATGTTTTTCTTAACAATTCAGTTACTTAACAAAATTA
>SJYQ01001227.1:272178-349853 GCA_006410935.1 Redunca redunca
TTTTTTTTTTTTTTTAGAAAATGAAAAATGAAAATTAAAAAAATCAAAAAACCTCATGAAATCATTTTGAAAGTCATCCAGGTTTAAACTTCTTTAAAAGAATAAGTCATCAATAGAAAAACATATTTTTTCTTCCTTTATGATATTTCCTTCCATCTCTTTTTTACAGCATGAACCTAAATTAACCAACAATTTCCTAGAAGTAAGGTATTGGCCAAAATGAAATTCTAGTTATTAAATTATTAGGTAAAAAGCTGATTCAAAAGAAAACTACTGGACAGTCTTTTAAAATATGATATATCCTTTTTTAATGGGATTCCCTGTTGGTCAGACGGAGACAGTAGAGAATCTACCTGTAAGGCAGGAGACCTAGGTTCAATCCCTGGGTCAGGAAGATCCCCTGGAGAAGGGAATGGCTAGCTACTCCAGTATTCTTGCCCGGAGAATTCCATGGACAGAGGACAAAGAGTCAGTAATAATAGCAATAACCAGTAATGATAATGATAACCAACAGCTGATCGCTCGCCTTATGCCAGGCAATATAAAACATACTTCTTTATAGTCACAGCAGGATGTTGAGGATAATTTTTTTGCATAGCATTGTTGAGTAAAGCCCCTTGAAACAGAATTTAAGTAACCTCTACTCTAATGAAAATCTCTAAACACTGGCCACTTATCTCCCTCAGCACTTAGTAGGAGACAGCAAAAGTGATCTTTTGACAACCTCTAACCCAATTCCTGCCTCCCTACTTCCCACCTTCCTTATGTACCCAAGCATAAGAGATGAGTGAGTAGACTGAAGAAGTGAAGTGAAGTGAAGTCGCTCAGTCGTGTCGGACTCTTTGCGACCCCGTGGACTGCAGCCTGCCAGGCTCCTCTGGCCATGGGATTCTCCAAGCAAGAATACTGGAGTGGGTTACCATTTCCTTCTCCAGGGGATCTTCCCAACCCAGGGATCAAACCCAGGTCTCCCACATTGGAGGCAGACACTTTAACCTCTGAGCCACCAGGGAAGTGGACTGAAGATTCAGTAGATAATAGGCCTCATGAAAATATACTGTCCCAGGAGAGTCTGCTTCCTTTGCCCGAGGAAATAGAAGAGACTGCTATAGAAGCTTATCTGCATTCTACATTCCTGATGCATGACAGTGTCTGCATCAAGCTTGCTGACCTGCCTTTGCCTTACTGAGGAGAAAGGGAACTGGCAGGATGGAAACAGACGAAGGAGGATAGCTTACACTCTCAACATCTGGTGTAGCCAGGATGCCTAAGATTCTGTGGGTCATGCAGACACTCTACTTTAGTCTGGAGCTTGAACCATCTGGCCAGTATTACTCACAAGAAGGCCACTTGCTGGGCTGCGGAGCCAGGGGATCACAGGAGCCAGATGCAATGTGTTGGAACCAGAGGATGAAGCAAGTTGGGCCAGATGAATCAATCCCCTCCCCACCTCTCTGTCTGTCTCATTATGTCTGGAAAATGCAGTGATGAGGTCCTAAAGCGCACTTGAGTCTACAATTTCAAGGGTATTAGAGGTCAGGGAGGGTGAACCAAAGAAGCAGTTACAGCCAATAGAAGGAGACTGCGACAGTGGCCTCTTTCTTGTTCTCTTCCTCTCGTCTACTCCACCCCAGTATACTGGAAGGGCCAGGTTTTAAGGCAGGTGGTAAAAAAGATGTCTGCTTTTATACCACATCCTACCTTTGTTCCTCAGCTCAGACTGTGAATTGAGGGATGAAACATATCATATCTGAGGTGAAAGTTATCAAGCAGCCTGAGTCTTTAATAACCAAAAGACCAGAGATTTAGTAAGTCTGCCCAGGATGTTATTAAGAGATGGGGAAAGGAAGTGACAGTGTATGCATGTTTAAAATCAGCGACTGAGGAAATATAATGAATGCATAAATAAATATCCTTTCATGTTTATATACCATGAATATATCCCTTGGATTTTGATTCTAATAAATTTATTACATATGTATTATATTACTTAATTCTCACAACTAACCATCATGTATATAGCTCCTATGCCTCCACTCAATGATCAGAAAACAGATTTTTAAGATGAGTGATTATTATTTAAGTAATCATAATGTGAGAGTGGGGTTCAAACCCAATTGTATGACTCTATAGCTCCCATTCCTATGATCTATATATAACTTTATAACTGTCGGTCTCATTGCTGTCACTTTCATACATATCCAGAATCCAATCTCTACATAGAAGTCAGACTTAACTTTTTAAAATGCAGATCAAATTTTATCACTTTTCAGCCTGCAATACTCCAATGACTTCCCATTGTACATGGAATAAAATAAAGAAAGTTTGACCAGAATGATGCCTGAATGGATTATTAATCTCCCTCTCAATTTGAACTTCAGTACTAGGCTTTACATATGTGACTTTTTGGATTCAATATTCTTTGCCTTAAGATCAAAGACACACCATGGGTTTCCAGTATCCCTTCTCCTGGTGCAAAGTGTGGCACTCTAAAATTCAAGTGTTCTTGGACTTCCCTGGTGGCACAGTGGATAAGAATCTGCCTGCCAATGATATATAAATAAATATATAAAATATTGAACATGGGTTCAAACCCTGGTCTGGGAGGATTTCACAAGCCATAGAGCAAGTAAGCCAATGTGCCACAACTGCTGAGACTGTGCTCTTGAGCCTCCAAGCCACGGCTGCTGAGACCACGTACCACAACTGCTGAAGCCCACACACCTAGAAGCTGTGCTCCCCAGTAAGAGAAGCTACCACAATGAGTAGCCCTTGCACTGAAACAAAGAGTGGCCCCCTCTCACCACAACTAAAGAAAGTCTTCTCAAAGCAACAAAGACCTAGCACAGTCAAAAATAAATAAATAAAATCCAAATGTTTTTTGCTTATACTGATCAGTATAAATGTGTGACTGTGTGCTAAGTTGCTTCAATTGTGTCTGACTTTGCAATGCCATGGACTGTAGCCTGCTAGGCTTCTCTTTCCATGGGATCCTCCAGGCAGTAATACTAGAGTGGGTTGCCTCCATAGTATAATGAAGAATAGTATAAATGAGGAATGTTTATATATATATATATGTTTAAATACAGGATATCTACAAATCTGCTATAAACATCATTGTAATTCTCTAATTATATATGTAATAGTATATATGCTATATATACATATATATATTATTTATTTATTAGGTATTCATTCATTGACACCCAAAGAAATAATAAGTTTATATAGAGTTGCTTTGGAAAGCCTGTATTCACCATGCTATGGGTTTCCCTGGTGGTTCAGATGGTAAAGAATCTGCCTTCCCTGGGTTGGGAGGATCCTCTGGAGGAGGGCATGGCAACCTACCCCAATATTCTTGCCTGGAGAATCCCCGTGGACAGAGGAGCCTGGTAGGCTACAGTCCATGGGGTCACAAAGAGTGGGACACGACTGAGTGACTAAGCACAGCACATACAACGCTATGTTTTTGCTTTGATCGTGTCACTGATATCCACCAGGTTAAAAGATGATGGAGTCTAGTCACAGACTCAACTGTGGGAGTTGAGCCCGAGGCAGGCCCAGAAATTACAATATTGCACACCTGGTGAATGTTTGCTTATGACTTTTCCTGCATGTCATCTGATCTGTGCAAAAGTGAATGGTCATCAAGCCAGTTAGACATGAAGTGGCCTGTTTGGTTCCCAGCACCTGCAGTTATACAAACAAATGTAAATCAGTTGCACAGTAGAATTGGAAAGTTGTCCTGGAGTATTCAGCTGTGTCCTATTATTTTTTATTTTTATTTTTTAGAGTATGTTCAAGTGTAAATAGCATTTAGTTTTTGGTCATTAGTTAGAGGCTCATTTCATGGCATTATCTAGGGAGTAAAGAAGAGTAAGATTGGAATAAAGAAAGCAAGGGGGGTTTACATATTATGATTCTACTCCAATTAATGTATCACAGTTTTATCTGTTCAACCCTCACTCTCTTCATTTAATAAATGAAAGCATTATGTCAAATAATATCTAAGTCTTTCACTTTCATATTTAATGACTTCACATATATCATCATTAAAATTATGCCTATTTTTCTAGGGTTATCTGATGGATACTTGGCAACTTACTTCCAGATTGGTTGCCTTGAGGTGTATCTGAAGTGAAATAAAACCATGAAGAATGAATATTTTATGAAGCTTTATTTCTTGTTGCAAACAATAGAAGCTAACCAGAGAATTTCTGTAGGTTGAATCATAATTGCGAATTTTGGAATGATTTATGACATTTCATCTGATAGAAAATCCAGATAAAGAACTATTCTCCCTTTAAAATAATGCTGTTTTTCCTTACAGTGATCAATTGATTGTTTTAATGTATAAATTACAAAGGATTTTGGCAAATAAAACTATGCTGTTTTCTGTTACACTTCTTAGGAACTGAAAATTTAACCTGATGTGATTCAATAGGCAGACCTTCTTTTTCTATTTTTCTAAGCTTGCTTTATCTTCATAGTCAGAGACAGCCAGGCTTGTTATTTAATGTAATAATGTAAACTTCTAGTGTGGACTTTTGTTTAGTCAAGAATATTTTTGGCATGATATGCTTGTGTATTTGACTTCTAGAGCAGTAAAACAAATAACACAAGCCTCTTACTCAAATGTCAGTTTTTGTTCACTTTTTTTTTAACGTGTTGATTTTAGTTCCTGGTTTGTGTTGAACACAACTTTAGAGTATATTTTAAAGTATAGTGAAACCTTATAAACCTGTGTGATTTGGGACTGTGTATATGAAAAGCAAGATAATCGAGAACAATAATGTAGGTCAGGTTCTTGCCGTCAGAAGATAGCCTGACATTCTCCATGTAAGTGGAAATAGTAAGACTTCTCTCTGACCATCGATATCTTTGCCTTAGGAATTAGGATCACTTCCTTGCAGGTCTTTCACTTAGTAAAGAAGTTCAGTGAACTTGAAAGTTGTGGCAACGTAGGGTAACATTAGTGAGACTTTACCCAAAGCATAAGCAATGGGAAGGGGCACTGCTCTGAGAATCAATTTGTGAGTGAACTCGGAAAGTCTATAACCTTTTTTTTTTTTTTTTTTTTGTCAAATATTCTACTCTCTAAAGTATAAATCAGTAATTCTTGCTGTTAAAAAAGATCCATTTGTTCAGTTGACCATCCAAAGATTGAACACTATCTGCCATATCCAGTTAAGTTTCGGTTATGTTCAAGTCCTCTCTGTGATGAGAAATTTGTTTTCTAGCAAATGAAATGTTCCACCTATGGATAGCTCTCTTATAAAGTCTATTATTTTGAGATATATTTTCTCATAGCTTTTATGCTTTGATTCTACTCACACCCCTGATTCGCTGCAAAATGGAATTGCTCCTCTAGGGAATAGCCTTCCTAATGTTTGAAGACTCTGTCACATATCTTTTAAATTTTTCTTTAGAGGGTTTTTGACACTACCTTATGTAATTTAGAAGTCTTTTATCATTTCAACATATATCCAATAAATTCCAGCTTGTCTAAATAAGAGTGTGATAGCGGGCATGAGCCACCCAAAGACCATCCCATCCCTCTTCTAAGAACTTCTATGAATATAACCCATGCCTGCTAAGTCGCTTCGGTCGTGTCTGACCCTGTGCGACCCTTTAGACGGCAGCCCACCAGGCTCCCCCGTCCCTGGGATTCTCCAGGCAAGAACACTGGAGTGGGTTGCCATTCCCTTCTCCAATGCATGAAAGCGAAAAGTGAAAGTGAAGTCACTCTTCACTTGGACTGCAGCCTTCCAGGCTCCTCTGCCCATGGGACCTTCTAGGCAAGAGTACTGGAGTGGGGTGCCATTGCCTACCTGAGCTTTTTTGAGTGTCTCCCTCACACTTTGAGGTTTCCCAGTAGCTCAGATGGTAAAGAATCTGCCTGCAGTGCGGGAGAGCCAGGTTCAATCCTTGTGTCAGGAAGATCCCCTGGAGAAGGAAATGGCAACCCACTCCAGTATTCTTGTCTGGAAAATCCCATGGACGCAGGAGCCTGGTCAGCTATACAGTCCATGGGGTTGCAAAGAGTCGGACAGAACTGAGTGACTTCTCTCTCTCACACTTTGATTCATGTTCTAAATCCTCTAGATTTAGCTTTCTTTGTTTTATCTGGTATGTCTGGGAAATCATGTTTTCTACATATTCTTCCTTGTCCAATTGAGTGATTTTAGACCTCAGAATAGAACTCAGATTTTATACAATTTAGATTTTTTTTATTGAACTTTCCTTCAGAAAACTAGACGAGCAAGAATTGTGTATTTTTGTCCAAGTCATAAGAGAGTTGAAAATTGGTGAGGACTGAAATCCAGTGGCACCCATTAGATATCTCTTTCTCCAATTGTATTATAACAGAAAGCAAATTAATATAGAATATTAGAAAAATAAATCAAGTTTTTGAGCAGTGTATTTTTTTAAATGTTTCTCTAATTCTGTCATAGCATTTCTATGATGAGTAGTAGACACCCCCTTCATCTAAACAGTAATCCATTAATCAGCACGTTTGAAGTATGGTCCCTCAAACAATTATAATTACACCCATGCAGCTGATTTATATTTTCTAAATCCTGTGAGGTTGCTCTGGAGAACAAATGGCACTAAGGGATATTGATATACATAGAAAACTTTTAAAGTGATGCATAGTTGGTATTATTACTATTGTTATTTTCATTTTTACTAATAAAAGTACTATTAATAAAATAATGTCTTGCTCTTATCACCCTATTAATCAGGAAGAAAATACTTTATCAGATGAATTCATTTTGTTCTCAGTCATCTAGATTATGAATTTAAATTATTTTTTGAAATATAGTATAAATACTAGAAAGTGCACATACCATTAGTGTATAGCTATATGAATGTTTGCACTCTGATCAGACACATAAAATAAACCCAGGTCAAGAACAGAATGTTGCTAGTGCCCCCAACGTCCTCCTAACTAGTTTCCCCTTCATTTTTATCAAAGTCAGTCAGTACCTTGACTTACCACAGTAGAGATTTAGTTCTATTTTTTTTATATAAATGAAATTATAAGTATCTTCTCTTTTGTCTGGCTTTTTTTTTTTTTTACTCAATGTTATCATTATGTGTTTTACCCATATTTTTGCATGTAGTTATAGACCATATATCCTCTTTGCTATTTAATATAATATTCTATAATTATGCCCCAATGTATTTATCCATTCTACTATTGATTAGCATTTAAGTACTGTTCAGTTTGAGGTTATTATGCAGAGTGCTGCTGTAAACATTCTAGTGTGTCATTCTGATGATCTTGTGTTCATTTTGTTGGATGTATGCTTATAAGGGGAGATTCCTCGGTCATAAGATAGGCAAATTTATCTTTTAAAGATACTGCTAATTTCAAAAAGCAGTTCTCACCAGGAATACATAAGAGTTCTAGTTGCTCCACATCCTAACACTTGGTACATTTTGTCTTTTTCACTTGTTTTATTTAATTTTTTTTATTCATTGTGGTGTAATGTATTGATACTTTATTATGGTTTAGTTTGCATTTCTCTGCATTCTAATAAAGTTGAACGTCTTTTCCTATAGTTGTGAATCTAATTTCTTTGTGATGTTTATTGTTTTAGAACATATTAGAAATGCATAAGATATTTGGATCTTATCTTTTAAAATGGATGTAGACCCTTTCTTTAATTGTTCAACAGGAAAGCATGAATAACTGTACTGTGCTACTTGGTATTTGCATTTGACATAGCACAAAACTTAATGATAAAGACAGCATGGTAACAAGGACGAATTATAGTCCTCTTGAAGAAAATTGAATGACTTACATATTCTCATATGGTAAACAAATTCTTTCTTGAAAAAGAACATAACAAAAATATTTCCTTGCTTAGATTCATGTCTCATTTATGATTTTTTGAAGTAAAGATATATTCTACAGGGTGAATTCTTCTAAAACTACATGGTTGCATTTAATGAAAATTTAAATTATCTTAATTTGGTATTAAACAACATAAAAAGAGTGATATACTTTCATTTTTGAGTAATATGAATATGATGGTGTGAAATGTTATTGACATTCATATAACTTCACAGATTTCCATCTAGTAAACTATGAACTCTAATATTTAGTACTTTTCCTTTGGCTCTGCCACATTATCTGGATTTATTTTGCATAAATCATATTTGGAATGATGTGAAGTCTGCTGGATAACATGCCAGAGCCTCTTAACTAGCAACAAGCCTCTTCAAGGACCCAGTCTCTGTTCTTTAGTATTTAAGGGTAGTAGGCTGAATTCAAGTCCTCTTCTGTGACTGGCATTTTCTGAATTTGACAGTCATTTAAACTCCATGTGCATCACTTTCCTAATGATATAAACTAAAACTCGGGCTAGAAGATCTCTAAAACTCCCTTTGGTTCAGAGACCTCTTCTAAGTATTCAGTGGGGATGAAAAGTTTGCAAATATCCCCTTCAGATAAGTGAATCTCACCATATCTGATGTATGTATATAGATATGAGCCAGAATTCTCTTGGCTCCATATTCCTATTACTCATCAAATGATCAGAGCAGTGAGGAGAGAGTAATGGATTGAAAGAAATTGGGAATGTTATTTTTATTAATTACGGTAACCATTTTGTGAAGACCAATACCTTTATAAGATGTGATGTTCCCATGGGTTAGCATAAGGCCAAATAGTGCTTATTGCAGTTGGTCGATTTTAAACTCATCGGTACTCTCATTAATTAGCATTGGATAACAATGACTATTTTTCCATAGCTTTTACAAAACCTGGAGTTTTTCTATCTTTTCAATTTTTGTCAATTTCATGGCTGCAAAATGAATTCTGAATTTGAGTTTTGCCTTTCCCTGAAGACTCAAAGAATTGAACATCTTTTATTTATTCTAATAGTATATACCGGTTTTTCTATAAAATTGTTGTTGTTGTTCAGTTGTATCCAAACATAGTTTGCCAGTTTTCCCATTTTGCATCTTTTTTTTCCAAACTGATTTATCAGAATGCTTTGCAAATCCTGTATTGTAGTCCTTTGCAGATTAATATGGTATGAAAGCATTTTCTGCCAACTTAATTTAGATTCTTACTCTCTTTATGGTATTATTGATAAACAGGTGTTCTTAATTTTAATGCAGTTGAATACATCAATATTTTATTAGTTTTTTATGCTTGTTTAATAAATCCTTCCATACCTCCGTATCATAATTTCTTGTCTTAACAAAAAGTTTGCAGATTTGCCTCGCTAATTTTTGTTCTTAGTCCATGGAGAATTGATTTTTGTAAACAAAATAATGTAAATATTCAATTTCACTTTATTCATGTAGTCCCAACACCACTTTTTGACTAATCTGTACTTTTCTCACTTTTTTGCAATGCCTGATGACATAAATCATTTTCGTATATGCATAAGATTATTTTTAGTTTGATTATTGTCTTTATTCTCTCCTTTTGTCTATCCTAATGAATTATCTTTACTATCACGATTTTCTAATAGTTGTTCATCTTTACACAGGAAACTTCCTTAATCTTCTTTCTCTGATCTATCTTGGCTATTTTGGGCTCTTTGTTTTCCCATAGAACTTATAGAAGCAGCTTTTCAAATTCATTAGAAAAAAATCATTGATATTTTTGTTGGAATTTCACCTAATCCATCGATCTATTTATATGATTAAAACATTGTTTTTCCCCAGTTCATAGAACCCTGCAATCTTTCTGAAGTATCTTAAACCTAATAGATTTTGAAGATACTTTTGGTCTTTCAATTGTACGATTATATTTCCTAATGTGATTTTTTTTTTCCACTTGTACTCTTGATAATGCTCTTAAGTTTTTCTTTTCTTCCTACATTAGCTAGGACTTGAAGCACAGTATGTTGATAGCGGGCCTCTTGTTCTATAACTTATCTTAAAGAGAGTTTTCTAGATTTCACAATGAAGTATGGCATATGCTATTTGTTTTAGATCATTTATCATATTTATTACATTAGTTAGGCTAGGAGGAAGACATCTACCATTTCTAGTGCCCACCAACTTTTTCAGATGTCTGTACAGCATAATCTCATTATATCCTGAGAGACCAGTATCACTAACCATGTTTAGAAACTGAAATTTTAAAAGATGCATAATTGTCCCCCAGTACAGTTAACACGTGGCCCGCTAGGATCTAAATTCATACTTAAGCCTATGTTCCCCCCCCTTCATTATATCATAAATATTTAGTTGTGCTGGCTCTCAATATCAAGCCATTTGCCATACTGAACTGACCTGAGAAGCAAACACCTAAACCATAGACTTTCAGAGAAAGGGATTATGTCACTGTTGGTCATTCCACTATCGCTGAAGACTAGCACCGGGCTTACCCTTGTGGATTTCAGCTAATAATATGAGTATATGAAAGGAAGGGACCTTTTAGTATGGATCAGGCTGACATTGCTTGACTCTGACTAAATTGTAGTGTATTTGGCCTGACCACTAGTCTTCACTAATAGTTTGCTAGTAGGTAATAAGTCTTCCTCTAGGGTTCCCTCTCTTGTGAAAGTTCTTAGGTGCTCACTGTCTTACCCAGTGCCTTGCCTTGCCTGCCTGTATTAGTTACAATGCTTTCTGTATCCAGAGAGTCCGGTCATTGGACCCTGATGAGCTGAGACCTTAATTTGAGCTCCAATGCAAAGACATGACATATATGTCTACTGAATGAAAGTAGTCCTGAGTTAAAATCCTATTGCCAGGATAAAGATAAAAGTGAGACCCCTGTTGAACCCTCCAGTGGGCACAGTAGAGATGCTGTATTACCAGTGAAACAGATTCTCTAGTACCACTTGTAATTCTATGTTTATAGTTTATTAGAAGCTGAGTCCAGACCATACGGTCTTATTTTTCTTGGGACAATGCCATCATTGCCTAGAGAGTTGAGGGAGATTTTGGCTTCTACTTTTCCTTTGATTAACCTCACTTAATTAATGGGAAAAGACTGCTCTTTCCAAATAGCTACCATTTCTGTTTGATTTAACGTTTTGTGGGATCCACGTTGTTACCCCTAAATAAAGGTGGAGAAGACTGAGAAATATAGAAAATGTTGAGACCTCATTTACAAGCTATTCCCCTGAGAATGTGCTGGAATTCTTACCAGTCTCATAAAAGCCAGTCTTGCCATCTGCTTGGTGAGATCAGAGAATGAACAAATAATCCAGCTTCTGCCTTTAGGCCTTCTATCACTGTCCCCTCCACCCAGGGAGAAAAAAAAAAATGCATTTGTTCTATAAGAAATCTATTCACTCCCAGACCAAATTCTGTTATTTTTCTTCTGTACTTTCCCCTGACCAGATAATTTGTTATGGTTTCTCAATGGTGGAAATATTTGGCTCTTCACTGAGAAGATCTTTGAATATAAATACCTCACTGAAAATTAAAATAACCTCAGTTGGATGGAGAGAATGTTGCAAACACTTTGGAATCCATTGTTGCCAGCAGAGTAGAACCATCCAATATGTATTTATGGTACCTGACTCGTGCCCTGGAGATATCACAGAGCTACTTGCTCTGATCAGAGCTCTTGCAGTGATACTTAAAAATTAATTGAATTTTCAAGAATGTCAGATTTAGCTATTGCAGTTGATGGCCCAATAGCTGATGTTTCTTAAAAATATACTGCCACCTACAGTATTGTTAAGGAATGGCAACCCACTCCAGTATTCTTGCCTGAATTCCATGGACAGAGGAGCCTGGCAGGCTACAGTCCACAGGTTCACAAAGACTCGAACAGGACTGAGCGACTAACCCTTTCACTTTTTCACAGTGCTGTTTAAGGCTCTTGTCGTGAATGTTAACTAGACAAAGAGTTAATCTGGAGGCTGATTAGTTATCGTTTCTGTTAAGATTTGGTAATTTGCATAGTATATTTTCTTTACTTATACATGTGTGTATCTGTTTCCCTCCAGGAAAAGAAGAATATATTGCCACTTTCAAGGGATCGGAATACTTCTGCTACGACTTGTCTCAAAACCCCATTCAAAGCAGCAGCGATGAAATAACTCTGTCCTTTAAAACCCTTCAGAGGAATGGACTGATGCTTCACACCGGGAAATCAGCCGATTATGTCAATCTCGCCCTGAAAAATGGAGCTGTCTCTCTGGTCATTAATTTGGGATCCGGGGCCTTTGAAGCACTAGTGGAGCCCGTGAATGGAAAGTTTAATGATAATGCCTGGCATGATGTGAAAGTCACCAGGAATCTGCGTCAGGTAACAGCGCAGTGGATGAGAGAGGAGCTGGCTTTGTTTTTCGCTGCAGCTGTGTTTGCGTGGTACTTGAAAACCCTAACAACATGAGATAGGGCTCCTCAGGGTCGCTTACAAATTAGCTTTTTCTTCTTCTGAGATAAATCTTCCTGCCATACTTGAGCAGGGGCATATCTAGAAAGTTCCAGGGGCCCAAAGGCTGTTTTGACTCATCAACATGTGACAGTTTCCCAGAGGGCTGCAAGGTCATCCCTGAGACCTGCCCTTCCTGTGATGTGTGTGATTCTGTTGTGTTTTTGGTTTTTTGTTTATTTGATTTTAAATTATAGTTTTCATGGTGATCATTTGAAAGCATGTACATTGGGATCATTAAATCACAGTTCCTTTTTTGTAGTTTAAAAAAAGAAAAATCAAACAACAATGTGTTTGTGATTCAGGGTTGTGTCGATCCCTACTTCCTCCCCAGCCCAAACTCTGAAATGAGGACAGAAAAAGCCCCTGAAGGGAGAAAATGAAACTGAGGATTTCCACATCTCCTCAAGAATCTATTTATGAAGATATATTTATTTTTTAGCACAGACACTTATGTTAAGCCCCAGATGTCTCTGCAGAGACCAGTTTATCTTCTAAATGCCCATTTCTATTTGATTATATTTTTTTAAAATTCCTCCAAGTGTCTACATATTAGAAAAATACCATTTTTTCAGTCTATCTCTGGGCCCCCATATACTGTATGTTTTTAACTGAGACATATTATTACAGTATATATATAAATATATTCAAATGACAGTGAATAGATTGTCCTTATATATTGAACATGATAAGTTTTGGTTACTATTCGAAATTTTATGATATTACAATGTACCATTTTGTAAAGTGTTAACAGTGACTAATTTTTCTGCAGTACATGCTGATCTCAAACTAATATCCTTAACATATTTGTTGTTTCTCTGAACAGTTGCAGAATGACCGGATTGTCTCTGGTTTTCCTTTACTAAAACAGCCTTCTCTTTCTGAGCTGTTAACTGACTAACCTTTTCTTTCCCGCTTCTGAAAGGCCTAAACTGTCCAAGCTAGAAAAGCAACCAGGAATTTTAGGAGTGCAGGGTTAGTCTAGCTGAGGCAGAAGAGTAAAGTAAAGGATTCCTGAGACCCTCCAAGACCTTTCAGAGGCCTTAGTGTCACGGGAGGGGCCTTGCATGTTTCCCACCTGCCCTGGGGAGAGTTTCCCACCATCAGGGTAGCTGTAGACCACAGACTTCTTATACGTGTGTCTCTTTAGTTTTCCCTTTTTATTTTTCTCTCAGATTCTCACCAAGAGGCCGAAGGCTCATTTGAGAGAAGCACAGAAGGAAGGGTGGGGCTTGAGGAGCCCACTTTCTAGATTTGCCTTTGCTCAGGTTACAAACCAAACTGCGAATTGGTAGCTCCAAGGAAACTGCAGTTATACAGCCGGGGTGCATGTGTGGCAGGACAGATTAAAAACAAATCCACTCTACTCATTCTATGTGTCAGGATCTTTGCTTTGTTTCATTGCAGTAAACTGTGATCCTAAAGTCCATCAATATGACCGAAGGAAGTTTTGGAGTTGAGGAGGAGTCCTTGTATGCTGTAAAATTGAGTAGTAGGGCAATGCCAACCAATTCCTATGAATCTGCAGGGGCTGGGGTGGGCCAGGGTTGGGGAGGGACCATTTCTGGGCAGAAGGTGGCAGTGGTCAGCTGATGAGCTTTAGGCCTTTGAGTCCCTTTTAGACTTTTTAAATGTCTGTCAGACATACTCAGGGAGACAAAGGAACATTGCCATATGTCTGTTTCTGTCTCATAGCAAGTTATGAACAATACTGGCAGGAAAAAATATTACCTCTGTGGGAGGCCTATTTGTTAGTCTGCTTTTTTCTTGTAAAATTTTTTTGCCCTTTTTCTATGTTACTAACATGCTTAATAACTAACATGTCATTCATGGAATGTTTCATTCTACTAACCGTTACCTGAATCAAAAAATGTACTAACATGGTAGAGACCATCATATTTTTTAAGTAACGATCGTTATTTTGTTCACAGTTTTTAATTTCCTTTCTCCCCCCTTCTCCACAAAGCACTCAGGCATTGGACACGCTATGGTAAACAAACTACATTGTTCGGTAGATATCATTCTAATTGTTTCTTATTTTGGGTTTGCCGTGTGTTTTCTTTCTTTCTTTTAACTGTAGACATCATTAACAAAAGAGGAACTGCGGTTGGTACTCTTCTGCTTACTTTGACCTCCTTCTTTTCATCTGTTGTTGACCTTCTTATTTTTTACCTGTTCCTGTCAACTTCTGTTTTCCAACTCACCTGTAGGGGCATCGTTAACGTTGCGAACGTTTTTGCATCCAGCTGTGGTTTAACACGGGATAAGACAAAATGGTGGCTGGCCCGAGTGACCGCAAGCTCAGCCAGCCTCAAACCATTCATGACGCATGGCATGCACCCTTGACTTGGGAATGCTGGAGATGCCACACCCACTCATCTTTCCCTCATCATCGAGCAGTTGTGTGTCTTCCTTTGGTTCTCCCTGTTTCCTCTCCTTTCTGAACTGTCCTGTCCTTCCTGCATGCGCACCTCAGCGTGTGCCGCTTCCACTGGTTGTTTTGCGCCCCCTCCCCTTTGGCATGGACGCAGGCACTTGCATGCCGGACAACTGCTGCTCAATAGTGCAAACAGTGACATTGCTGGAAAGAGCTTGCGCCTTTTCTGTTAACAAGGTGCACGTGTGATTAGTTAATAACAGACAACTAAACTTTACTAATATGTACACCAGCAAAACTAACCTAGGAAGCATTTTACTAACACCATTTTTGTGTCTGCTAAATAACTTTTGAGTTGCCATAGGGATGATGCTGACACTAGTTCAATAACCAGTTGACTCTAACTAGTTTAGACCTCTTAGGGCTAGCTGAATAGAATCCAAGAATAAACCTCAAACAGACATGAAAATGGGTTCCGCCATAGGTCTAAAAATAAAAACCAAAAAAAAAAAAAAAAAAAAGCAAAAAGCAAAATGAAAAAATAAAACAAAACAAAACACAACACAGGCATATCCCAGGATTACAGTATCTAGGTCTGAGTATAGCGTGTCCTTTCCCTGTGCTTTGTTATCTAGGTGACAATATCAGTGGATGGGATTCTTACCACAACGGGCTACACGCAAGAAGATTATACCATGCTGGGGTCTGATGACTTTTTCTATGTTGGAGGCAGTCCCAGCACAGCAGACCTTCCAGGGTCACCAGTCAGTAACAACTTTATGGGTTGTCTCAAAGAGGTAAATATCACTGTCACCAGAATCATTTCTAATTCATGATTTCATCATTTCAGATCCAGACTCAAAGCACCTTTGCTGAAGACCTGATGTTTGTGGTGTCAAAGGGCACAACCTTGAATTCAAAATTCCACTGGGGTTTTTATAGGTTTGGAGGGATGAGGGAAGCTCATAGAACATTATCAAGGAATTAAGTTCCTCATCTTTATAGTCTATAAATAATTCACAGTTAAGATTTGCATGGGCAGTCATATTCTCTATAAAAGGAAGTCAGACATAAAGAAATATTGGATTTAGAGTTAAGCCAAACACCTTGCTCATCTCTACAAATGCCTTAGGTGTTATATATTCAGTGGTGACTTATTTGAGCATTACAGGAAAAAAGAAGGAAAAAAAAAATTGGCTAAAAAAGACCAAATTCAACAAGCACAAAATAAATCTGAATGATAAAATAAACTTTGTTCCTATATTTTTACCATGTTCTGAAGGAAGTAAAGATGTTTCATTTGTGAGTTAATTTGATGTTCGCCTGAGAGAAGCTTTCAGGCTAAAAGATATCAAGAATTTCATCCCTCATTCTCAGCTGTCATTGTTGATTGTAACTTTTGATAGGATTAAAACTTGTTGGGGTGTGAGAAGAAAAAAATCAGGAATATCCTTGGGTTTTGACTTGTATGAATATTTTTCCATAAAAGCTGCCTGTTTTCATTCAGGTACAACCCAATTTCTTTTGGCTGCTAGAACCGGAAGTTCCTTTTGCATTATATGGCTGTAGTTTAATGGTACAGACCTATAAAATATAAAATTTAATAACTTTGAATTTATTATTGATTAGCCGTAGATGTTGCTGGTAAGCAGTGATGTACTTTGGTTTATTTTAAAGAAAATATTCTAATCAAACTCAATTCAGGTAAGCATCAGTGAAAAACTATCAGTGCTTAAATTATCCTGACCTGTTTTCCATTTATATAAATATACTGGGCATTGCATTGCCTAGTATGTGAATATGTATAAAAGAAGTATTTGTGCTTTGTGGTGGTAGGGATCAATTGTCTCTCAGAAAAGACCTTTTAATTTTTACAAATATGTAACATGACCTAAGACTGCACTAAGCTCTGTGAGCATAATAAAATCTTAATAGTTATTACCTTTATTATAATAATAGGCATTTTCTGAGCTCTTATTTTGCACCTGATGCAATCCTAAGAGCTTTATAAGGATCTCCACAATATAAGTAGTAATTATCTGCATTTTGAGGGCAAAAAAAATAAGGTTTGGCACAGGTAAGTTTCTTGAGCAAAGGTCTCACGGCTAACAAATTTTAAAGCCTAAATCATGGCCGTCTGATTTCAGAATTTTGTGTACCCTTAGCTACCATAATATACAGTGTCTTAACAGAAATATTTGTTAGAAGATTGTGTAAACCCTCAAGTTTATTATAAAAAGAAACAACTTTCAGAAATGTAATACAGACTGTGAGGAATGAGCTATTTAATTGTGTGGTACCATTATACGCATTTGAATATGAATGAGAGTGAATGAATGGGGATCTAGTAGGCAAGGAAGACCCAGAGAAGGTCAGAATGTGAGCATCTTGAGGGATGATTATGATTTGTTGATCCTGGGGGTGGAGAACGCACTTCAAGCTGGGGAGAAGCATGGTGAAAACATACTTAGATTTCACAATACGATGCCTGGATCCTCTTTTGGAGATGGGAGTTGGGGTGGGGGCAGAATCATAACCCTAACCATCTACATCATTCCGTCATTTTTATTGTGATCTCTCCAATCTACCATCAGCCTCTTTGGTAAGTTAGTCTTGCTAATGACTGGGAAAAAGAAAGGAAATTGAAATCTAGCTAAAGAGCCCTTCTGGGTATCCTGTAAAAACATGAGAATTTCTGCAGTGATTACTCAAATTCAATGGTGCCTCATCATCTTCTGACATTTCAGTTTGGGCCAGGCAACTTCCTATGTGTATGAGTTTTCAATGGATTGCCTTAATCTAAAATTACAGTTTCAGATTGAACTATATCTCACATTAATATCTTTGTGTTAATGAGTAGTTGATACACTTTACAACTCATCTCGTTTCTTAATTATAGTCAATTTGCAATTTTATATTAGTTTCAAGTACAATGTAGTGATTCAGTATTTTTTTGCAGATTATACTCCATTATTGTTGTTTTAGTCACTGAATCAACTCTTCTGTGACCCCATGGACTGTAGCCCACCAGGCTTCACTGTCCATGAGATTTCCCAGGCAAGAATACTGGAGTGGGTTGCCATTTTTTTTTTTCTCCAGGGGATCTTCCCAACCCAGGGATTGAACCTGAGCCTCCTGCATGTCTTCTGCTTGGCAAGTGGATTCCTTAAAACTGGGCAACCTGGGAAGCCCCATACTCCATTATCGGTTATTACAAAATAATGGCTATAATTCCCTGTGCTATATCCTTGTTGCTTATGAATTTTGCACTTATCTTTTTAATTAGTCTTTAACCACCAAAACCGAATCAAGTGGTTTTCTGTGCGACTTCATCTACTGAGTCCAAACAATGAGGATTCACTCATGTTACTCTTTCTGTAGGTCTAGGATAGAGATCAGCCTTACTGATAGGGTACTTCCTACATCTCTTCCTCTACAGACCAGGATATGTGTTTGGAGCAAGTCCTGCCAGTGTTTTATTAATGTGTAATCTCTTACACTTGATTTCCTCCTGACGCACTAGTATGGAAGGATATGGGCATGATCAGCTCATAGCACACTTTGCTTGATCAGATTTTAGGTGGTTCCTAGTCTCCATCCAAGTCTAAGTATCTGTTTAGAATGCTCTGTTCTTCCTACTACTGAGATGAAATTGTGACAGAGTATCATAGGCTTTGAGCTACATCACCTTATCTCAGATAGGTGAGCTTTGTAGAGTTGCTGATACGAGAGAAACATACCCACATTCATTCTCACCCCATCTCTTTTAAGCCCATATGAGCCTTCCTTAACTCTGTCGTGGGCTTTCTGCCCTGTAGAATGTTATGTAAAACCTTAATTATGATTTTACATATGGCTCATAACATTTTTATTTTCAGTCTAGTATGTGATCCCCCTTAGGATAACCAGTCCTGGAGGAGATACTAATAATACCATGTCTGAAATCATAGAAGAAATTTTGGAGTGTTGAAACAGGAAGAGTCTTGGAAGTCACTTTCCAAGTCCAGCCTCCTTATCTTAAAAATGGGGAAACAGACCTAGAGGTTATTTGTTCCACCTCAAAACAATGAAGGGGTAACAGGATTAGAGCACAGAATATTGTCAGATAAAACAAAATACTTGTATCACTGGTTCTGTTTTATTATGAACAGTGGCACTCAAGAGCTCAATATACAAAACTAGAGATGGCCTACCACTCTCACTAATTCACATCTCTATTCTTGGAAAATTACTTTGCAACAATCCATAATCTAGTGTTTATTAGAAGTAGCTAGAAGTCAGGGCTTCACCTATATGGCATTTGATAATGCTTTTTTGAAATGAGACTCGGTCTGCATGGAGAGCAGGCAACTTCATTAAGAAATTTTTTTTTAGTGATTAACAAATTTTAAAATAAATTATTTCAACATAATTTGGCAAAATATAAACTGAACTTCATATATTGCTTTGTTCAAACCAAGAAGGAGTTTTGAATGGCCAAGAATTTATGATAAGAGGATCAAAGTAGTTTTTTAAAAAATATTTGTATTTTCATCATAAATCGAAAAGACTTTGGAGAAATGTTTGAGGTCACTGAAAACTACTTTCAAGAATATAAACTTGAGAAGTTAGAATAAGAATTATAAATAATAAATTACCCATATAGCAGCCCACATCTATGAAATTCCTGGAAGGTGATAGGTCTGTGAAAATACACTTTAAAAAAAAAAAATCTGATTTTTGTCAAAGCAATACTAATCATGCTTAGGCTGAAGCATTGTCTATATTCTTTGCATTCTTTATGCTATTGACTAAAACCTGAAATATATGTTGCTTAAAAAGATCATTTAAAATTAAATTTAGTTTTTCCAGCAGCCAGTTTTTGAGTGATTGCTCCAACAGTAGAGAGATTCGGAAGATGCTGTGGAAAGTTAAATCATGGGGTCTGGGTGAGATGGAATCCATTTGAGGACACCTATAGTCCAGCCCATTCACCTTAGACTCCTAGGAAAGCTCTGTGTGTGTCTGTGTGTGTGTGTGTAAAAGTATCATCGTTGATTCCTAAGGTGCTCATTAGAGGTTTTTTTCATTTGTGTCTTAATATTCCAAGATGGTGGAAAACTCACTATCATGTGCTTCTGCTGCAGTGTTTTGACCATGAGGGCTTCTGCAATAAATAATTTGCAAGAAGGGCTCAGCTGCTCCTTATTAATCTTGCCTCAGAATCTCCTTCTGCTGTTACGCATTTCTTAGTCCCTTTGTGCCTTCATAATGCTTTGAAACACCTATTTCGCTCCTGCAGAGTGAAAATTACTCAACATAGTTTGTTAGTAGGGAAATGAAGTCAACGAGGAAGGAAAGGATTGTGTTCAATAAAATGACTTGGAATGCTTTATTTGAAGTTTGTTTTTAGCTATGTGTCCTTGCTAAAGGTCTTAAAATACACTGTGTGAGTGGAGACATTGCCTGAGTAAGAAAATTTAGAATGCTACCAGTAAAAGTTGCTTGGGATAAGCCTAAGAAAGGATGCTAGAAAAATAAGTAAATAATTGAAATGCTAAGGGGAATCAAATCCCTACTGAAAATTTCATCAACCTAATTAGATCACTGCAGCTTTTAATTACACTGAGAAACTTTTCACAGTAAAAATTTAGAAGAGGCTGTGAGGTGGATGAGGTTCAGAAAATATCCTTTTATGCAAGCATTTTCATCCACTGTGAAAAAAACAGTCAATACCTGCATGTGATCAGCACGGTCCCCTCTGCCATTTGCAGCGGCATTGCTATGGTTCAAACAATGTACCATTAACATTACTGGGGAAAAGGTACAATAGTTCCTTCATGCAAATACCTCTTAATCCCTATCCTTCTGGGAGGGCAACAGAACTTTAGAAGAGTGTGAAGGCTTCTCAGTTTATCTTCTATGATAGAACCACCTCATCAAATGTGGGTTCTGTGGTATCCTGTTCTTATTTCCTCATGACTCAGAGAGTAGAGTGTGTATCATTTACATGTAAGAACAAAAATAAAATGGCATACTTATTTTCATTTTAAGTAATCTTTCCAATTTTGAAGTAGAAATCTGACCTGTTGGAGAAATTTGACATTAAGGAAAACTTTGGAGGGTAAAGAGATCTTCGTTGATCATCATGCAACTTGAGTAAAGGGAGGGTTCTTATGCGAGAGGACTTCCTCACAGGAGATCCAAAGTCATGGTTAAACATCGCTCTCCCGGGCTTTAATTCCCTCCAGACTCTTCCTTCTTGGGGTCCCTGATCCCTGAGATAGTTTCTGCTTTTCCTCTCCCATTACACTGTCACAGTCTATATATCGGTGGGTATTTTTACAGTGTAGTTACGAACTTTCTGCATGCCTCATTCATTCTTTTCAGAAGAGAACTGTCTTTTCATTTCCATCTCACTTCTTCCCAGCCATTTTCCATACATATCCATGTATTTTTACTTGCGGTATAATTATATAACTAAGGATACTAAACTCTACTTTATGTTTTTCAGAATGTCCTCAATGTGACTATTTTGGGAGATATTTTACTAATGCCATCCAAATAAGAGACTGTATGAAAATACAAAGGAATTCCTGTAACAGAAGTCACCCTTTGTCTCGGTGCTGTATTCCTAGAGGCAGGTGACGCGTAAGAGAGCTTAGTTTAGCCTTAGCTGCAGAGGAGGCCCATTGACTTAGAGCATTAGGCAAAAGTTCTGGTCTAGAAAGAAAATAAATTTTCTCCATCTGATTTAAAATACAGAAGATGGCAGTTTTGCTTTTTAAACTTTAACGAGAAAGCAAGATGGAGTATGTGAGAATGTCAAAGAATTTGACAAATTCTTAGGTACTATTAACCTGATTTATTATAAGCCCTCACCTAATTTCTTTCAGATTGTGGAATTACTGAAATGTGTTTCAAGTCTTCTGCTGTAATAAATTGTCAGCACTAGAATGCAAACAGAGGTCAATTACCCTTGCTTCCTTTAATGATTAAGACAGCAGACCAACAGCTTCTTTTACGTCAGACAACCCCCTTTCCTATTTAAGGATGTCATTCCAAGAACTCCTGTGAGGTAATAGTAATAATAATAATAATATCCTCATTATACAAATGAGGACTCTGAGATCTTAGCAGAACACGTGTCTCTGAGTGGTGAGGTTGAACCATGACCTTGATTTTCCATCCCTAAGTTGAGTACTTTTCCTAGTCAGAGCACATTGCCTGAATGTGCTCATCCAAACAAACTCCAGTAATATAAACTCTGTGGTCCCTAGTTGTGGGTAGGATTATACTAGGCATTATACACAGAGATATTAAAAGAGCTATTATAAAAGGGCGAGAGGGTTGGTGTATTCCAGAACAGTAATAATAATAATAGTAATATACTAAGTATTTTCTATCTTTCATGTAATATCTACAGCATTCACTGAGTTACCTCATTTTACTGAGGGCATCAGCAACATAGCAAACATAATAATTTATTCCTAAAAAATAAAAGCGTGAAACTTGGTGAAACAACTTTATATTCAGTACTTGAAACAGTGGCAAGGGAGGGAAAAAAATGTATATGTAGACTTCCAGCATTTTATCTTTGGTGCTACTTTTATTATTAAATTGCCTAGAGCAGTGCACTGTCATTTTTCCATTGTTTTATATGTTCAAAAGCGACTCTCTGAACATGATAAAAGTATAGGAATACCATTTGTATTTGACAAATGAGGACATGGAGAGAAGAGAAGTTCTGTAACTGACCTAGGATAAACAGTAAGTAGCAGGGCCAAGACCTAAACCTTAACTAATCTGACCACAGAATCCTCTCCTTTACTACTGTATGTTGCTTTCTTTACACACAATGTAATTTCACTTATCTTTCCTCTTTCTCAGTCTTCTCATTAAAATATAATTAGGTGGAATGAACTTTATAGCAATCTTGAGGCAAAAGAAAACACAACCTAGATTCCTAGGATGTTGTAGAAGGAGATGTCTAAGTGGGAGGAGAAAGAGCAGGAGATATTTATTTCTTGAATGCTCAGTTATAGGTGAGCTTCCTGGGGGACTTTTCCTCTCACAGTTTTAACTGGTATTGGGATATCACCTCTGTAAAAGTCTTCTCTACTCTGTAAGTCTGCACATTCTTCCTCCTCTGTGGATATAAATAAGGCAATAATGCTTGTCATCAATTTCTGAACTCTGTAGCCAACCATTTGAACAGGGATGCACAAAAAATACATTTGGAAGTACTTTCTAGATTTCTGTAAAGTATTGGCTTCATAGATTGTTGAGAGTAAATTTGCTTCTGTGCCTTGTAGCCTTGGGGACAGGAAAATAAGCAATTAGGGCAGAAACCAGGCATTTTGCCATAGACAGTCTTTGAGATTGGATTCAGGGGGTCCCATCTGCTCAGGTCCCTGAGGAAGTGGAACTCAGCTCTTTAGTCTCCAAGCATCTGGTGAGTCCTTGTCTGGAATTCAGCTTTTTTAACATAGTAACCTCCCTTCCAGGGGACCCACAGAATTTTTATTCTCCATCATTTTCAGCAGATGCCCCATAGCCTGGAACTACATCAGCAGTTGGCATAATACATTGTAGCACTTTCAGATATCAAGCTAGCAAAACCTGGTTGGGTAGGAGGTTCGATGATATTTTAATTCAGAGGAATTGATGCATTTTATAGACTATGACATTTTTCTAGCCCAGCAGAAAGCAATAATGAATAATGTCTAAGACTAACCATTTCCTCTTAATTTCAGCACCCACTGCAGTACCCTGTTTAAATTGTTCTGTTCACTCATGCATGTGTGCATTCAGTGAATCAACATTAGTCAATACCTACTATGTGCTAGGCTCTGTAGTAGATACCAGGGACATACCGATAAATAAGACAACTCGCATAGAAATCTGGAAGGACAGCCTGACAAAGAAACAGAAAATTACATTACAGGTACCTTCATTGAGGCAGTGGAAATTGCTCTAAAAATACAGTGAAAGCTGTTATTAATTCAGCCAGAGGTGATTGGTAATACTTACAAACAGAAGGTGACAAAGTAATCTGAGTTATCCTCTGTGTCTCTCTTTGCTCAATTCTATAATGGGCGTGATATTATATGAAATTAAAGCACAATGAATTAGCTCTGTTCTCAGAATTAGAAAAGAATAGAAAAGATAAAAAGATATGAAGGATTCAAAAACACATTAGAAAAGAAAAGCTCCATAGAAATGCAAGCTTGTACTTTGCTAAGTATGAACCATATTTTAAAAATCTAATATCCATCCAAAACAAAGGGAATATTTTAGTCTTCATCTTTATTTTTATTATGAGATGATTTACTCTTCACTTAGTTCTTTGGATCAAGTGCTATGTTTGGAAGAAAATTATTCCTGTACATGGTAATTGGTCTTTTTTTTTTTTCAGGAGATTCATCACTATTGAAACACATTTAAAACTAATTACCTTAAAGTGAAAATAATTTTGTTATCATTCAGAAGCATGTGATTTTTAAATAATAGGAAAATGAGATTTTCTTAATCTTTGTTGAGTATTCTGCACACAGACAAATTGGTGATTCTGAGTGTTCAGTTTAGTTCTATATACTATGTATCAGGATCTGTGTGAAGTGCCAGGAAATGATAATTAGGTTGACCTAGGTTATCCAATCAAGATCATGATGAATGAATTGTCCATCAAACATTTATATTTTTCTGAAACTAAGTTTCTAAATTTGAGTCAAATGAGGTGACAGTAACCAGTTATAGATTGTTATCCCATTAAATTAGTTATGACAAATTACATTAGAATCAGAAAGACCTGGGTTCAAGCCCTGGCTTCCTCGACTTGGTAGTTGTGTAACCTGTGAATAGTGATTTAGTATTTTTGGCTTCCTTTTTCCTTCACTCTAAAGGATTAAGTGAATGTATGTAATTGAAGGACTCGGCATAGTACCCATTATACTGGACTATTTCAATAAATGATGAGTGTTAACTATGATTATATTGCAGATAGGAATGGACCAATCCATATATATTTCATGGACATGTGACCTATCTAGTCACACAGGGCCCCCACATACAGAAGGACCCTGCACTTGGTTTAATATCTTCCTCTTGCCACTTGAAATTCTTAGTAACTTTGAACAAGGGACCCTTCATTTTTATTTTTGCACTGGACCTTGTAAAATATGAGAATGGTCTGGGTTTCAGACACATATATGAGATTTTGCACATATTATCTCATTTTAAAAATTATTTCATTTAACTCTCCCAACAGCTCTGTGAGTAAATTGACTTCAGTGCCACAAATTATTTATAACATCATCAAGGCCACAATACTCATCTGTAAAAGAATTCAGAAGAAACACTGTTTATTGACTCTATCCAATGTGTTTTCCTCTTTTTTGTTCTCCTAAATTATAATAGCCACCTTCCAAAAATTAGTAAAGATGACTGAGAAACTCATCATTTTTTAGAAAAAAATTGGTATCTTTTTCATAACTGGAGAAAGTCCATTTTTATGGTTTAAAGTGCAGTTTTGTTTTTTACTTTTTAAGGATTTTATCATCATCAGATTTCACATTACAGTATTTTTCAAACATAATCACTGTATTCCTTGTCTATACTCACCATCTGTAGACAAAACAGTCTCATATGTAAGACTTCAGTGTTTGCTTGCAAGAGTGAATTGACCTTTTTGTTAACATTTTCTTCTCTAAGATTGCATCCATCCTTCATGAACATTACCTTTAGCTATTGTTTAATAATTTTTTGATTTATCCTGGATTAATCAAAACATTTATATAAATGTTACATATAATTTATACAGAATAATTTCTAAACAATGGCATGCAACTAGGAAATAAAGCCTGGCAGCAATTCTTAGCCCATTTAAGGATTTACTCTTCAAGGTGTGGCCTGTGAACAAGCAGCATCAATATCACCTAGGAGCCTGTTAGATGAAAAACCTCAGGCTCCTCCCCAGATCTACTAAAACAAATCTATATTTTAATAAGATACTCGGGTGATTTCATATGCAAATTAAAGTTTGAAAATCACTCATCTAGAGCACCTCAGCCCCTTTATTTTATTGACATAATTGATTGTGTGCACACACTAAGTCTCTTCAGTCATATCTGACTCTGTGCAATCCCATGAACTGTAGCCCACCAGGTTCCTTTATCCATGGGATTCTCTAGGCAAGAATACCAGAGTGAGTTACCATGCCCTTCTCCAGGGGATCTTCCCGACCCAGGGATTGAATCCATGTCTGGCAGGAGGTTCTTTACCACTAGCACCCCCTGGGAACTCCCATCATTGACTGCATGATGCACAATTATGCTATGATTGGCATTAAACATGGCTAGAATGAACCTCAATTGCAACTATGATCTGCATTTTAAACATATTAAATACAAATCAGTATACAATTAAGTTGCTCAGAAATGACTCTGAGGCTTACAGCCAGAGCCTCAGCATCTCATAATGACAAGACCCTAGGAAAACACTCCTAGGCTCAGTTCTTCTATAATTCCTGCTTGGGCTCAGCCTTTTGCAGGAGGTGGACATCAGGATTCTCATGTCAGATTACACCAAGGGCAGATAAACCACCAGGATCCCTGCAAGGCCAACCTCCCAACATTCTAAATTTAGTGGCAAACATAGCCTTGGGATCAGTTGTATTTACTATCCAAGCAATAAGCTTTTGCTTCTGAAATAGTTGGAACTACGCCCATGACCATTAAAGTAAAATACCTGTGTGTTAATAACAATTTTAAACTAGGTCTCCTAACCTTTATTTGATTTTGAGTACTGCTTTCATAGCAAAATTTGTTCCTTTACAAAAGTGCTGAAAATCACTGTGTGCAGGTCTACTTGGGTTAATTATTATTTTTGCATGGTAATATTTTTATGCTGAATTTTCCATGTACACTCTTCACATTTTTTTAGGCCACGGTTTATTCAGGGTTATTTTTACCTTACCACAATTTGCTAACTTAAACAGATTTCTATGTATTTATTTACATTGTAACAACTTTGTAACATAATGGATTATGCCCTAAAGGAAGTAAACTCTTCCTTGGATGTAAATTAAACAGTTGGGGAATTTGAGGCATTAAGGAACCATTTAGCGAAATACTGCTTTTGCAACATGAATTTGAGTAAGAGGCCCCTAGAGGAAGGTATGTCCAAACTACCACACTATTGCACTTATCTCACATGCTAGCAAAGTAATGCTCAAAATTTTCCTAGCTAAGCTTCAGTAGTACATGAACCGAGAACTTCCAGATGTTCACGTTGGATTTAGAAAACCCAGAGGAACCAGAAATCAAATTGCCAACATCTGTTGGATCATAGAAAAAAACCAGAGAATTCCACAAGAACATCTACTTCTTCATTGACTATGCCAAAGCCTTCGACTGTGTGGATCACAATAAACTGTGGAAAATTCTCCAAGGGATGCAAATACCAGACCCCCTTAATCTGCCTCCTAAGAAACCTATATGCAGTTCAAAAAGCATCATTTAGAACCAGATATGGAATGGTGGACTGGTTCCAAATTGGAAAAGTAGTACGTAAAGGCAGTACACTGACACCCTGCTTATTTAACATCTATGCAGAGTACATCATGCGAAACACTGGGCTGGATGAAGCACAAGCTGCAATCAAGATTACTGGAAGAAATACCAATAACCTCAGATATGCAGATGACACCACTCTTATGGCAGAAAGCAGAGGAACTAAAGAGCCTCTTGATGAGGGTGATAGAGGAGAGTGAAAAAGCAGGCTTAAAAGTCAACATTCAAGAAATGAAGATCATGGCTTCTGGTCCCATCACTTAGTGGCCAATAGATAGGGAAACAATGGAAGCAGTGACAGACTTTATTTTCTTGGGCTCCAAAATAAATGGGCACAGTGACTGCAGCCATGAAATTAAAAGACACTTGCTCCTTGAAAGAAAAGCTATGACCAACCTAGACAACATATTAAAAAGCAGAAATAGTTATTTGCTGACAAAGCTCTGTCTAGTCAAACCTATGATTTTTCCAGTAGTCATGCATGGATGTGAGAATTGGACCATAAAAAAAGCTGAGTGCCAAAGAATTAGTGCTTTTGAGCTGTGGTGTTGGAGAACACTCTAAAGAGTCCCTTGGACTGCAAGGAGATCAACCAGTCAATCCTAAAGGAAATCAGTTCTGAATATTCATTGGAAGGACTGATGCTGAAGCAGAAGCTCCAAAACTTTGACCACCTAATGCAAAGAACTGACTCACTGGAAAAGATCCTGATGTGGGAAAAGACGTGAACCGTGAACTCCCTGATGTTCAAGCTGGTTTTAGAAAAGGCAGAGGAACCAGAGATCAAATTGCCAACATCCGCTGGATCATGGAAAAAGCAAGAGAGTTCCAGAAAAACATTTATTTCTGCTTGATTGACTATGCCAAAGCCTTTGACTGTGTGGATCACAATAAACTGTGGTAAATTCTGAAAGAAATGGGAATACCAGACCACCTGACCTGCCTCTTGAGAAATCTATATGCAGGTCAGGAAGCAACAGTTAGAACTGGACATGGAACAACAGACTGGTTCCAAATAGGAAAAGGAGTACGTCAAGGCTGTATATTGTCACCCTGCTTATTTAACTTCTATGCAGAGTACATCATGAGAAACGCTGGACTAGAAGAAACACAAGCTGGAATCAAGATTGCCAGGAGAAATATCAATAACCTCAGATATGCAGATGACACCACCCTTATGGCAGAAAGTGAAGAGGAGCTAAAAAGCCTCTTGATGAAGGTGAAAGAGGAGAGTGAAAATGTTGGCTTAAAGCTCAACATTCAGAAAACAAAGATCATGGCATCCGGTCCCATCACTTCATTGGAAATAGATGGGGGAAACGGTAGAAACAGTGTCAGACTTTATTTTGGGGGGCTCCAAAATCACTGCAGATGGTGGCTGCAGCCCTGAAATTAAGACACTTACTCCTTGGAATAAAAGTTATGACCAACCTCGATAGTATATTCAAAAGCAGAGACATTACCTTGCCGACTAAGGTCCATCTAGTCAAGGCTATGGTTTTTCCTGTGGTCATGTATGGATGTGAGAGTTGGACTGTGAAGAAGGCTGAGCGCCGAAGAATTGATGCATTTGAACTGTGGTGTTGGAGAAGACTCTTGAGAGTCCCTTGGACTGCAAGGAGATCCAACCAGTCCATTCTGAAGGAGATCAACCCTGGGATTTCTTTGCAAGGCATGATGCTGAAGCTGAAACTCCAATACTTTGGCCACCTCATATGAAGAGCTGACTCATTGGAAAAGACTCTGATGCTGGGAGGGATTGGGGGCAGGAGGAGAAGGGGACGACCCAGGATGAGATGGCTGGATGGCATCACGGACATGATGGATATGAGTCTGAGTGACCTCTGGGAGATGGTGATAGACAGGGAGGCTTGGCGTGCTGCGATTCATGGGGTCGCAAAGAGTCGGACACAACTGAGCGACTGAACTGAACTCAACTGAACTGAACTGTGGGGAAAGATTGAAGGCAGGAGGAGAGGGGACGACAGAGGATGAGATGGTTGGATGGTACCACCAACTCGATGGATATGAGTCTGAGTGAGCTTCGGGAGTTGGTGGTAGACAGGGAAGCCTGGCGTGCTGCAGTCCATGGTGTCATGAAGAGTCGGACATGACTGAGTGACCCTACAGAACTACTACTGAAGGGAAAGTAAGAAGTATGACACCACTCTAAACTGAAGGACATGCAGCCCAAAATTTTCTTGGTGATTAAGTGAACAGAGATGCCTTTAAGTGACATTAATGGAAAAACCATTAATCCCAAGAAGTGAAGTGTGTGCATATGCAATGCTTATAGAAAAAATAACTTTGAAGTGAGCTAGCTATATACTCTGTGGTCAGAAAAGAAAGTATCACAGACCTCCTCAAAATTTCTTTAGGAGACCAGAATTTTATGGCACTTTAAATCCTCCCCCACTATCTTCCTCTAAACTCAGTGTGTAATTAGAGGCTATTTGTTCTTGAAAATGCATTAAAATTAAATCTCTCTGGCTTTATTGGATTAGAATAACACTGAAAATACTTCCACTTACTTTCATCCCCCATTCAGGAAAATGCAGCCTTTTTTCACTTCATACAACTTTACTTGCACTTTTAATGCAATTCCTTCTTTCTATCTTGAAAATACACGTAACACAGGGAGTATTAATAATTAAATTTGAAGTGGAATATCCAGAAGTGAAGTTTAAGTAATAGGAAAGATCTTTACATTCATACTTGTTTTTCTTTAAGTATTGAAGTTATACGTATAATTGAGTAACAACCCTTTAAAAGGTGTGCATTTATTCACCAAGCCCTCAGTGAGAACCAGCTGTGTCTCTAGAACTGAGTAGATGCTGGGTTTACAAATATGAATGATTTGCATCACCTTGTCTGAATTCTGAAGACACGCAGCCATAAAAATGAATTTTGGTGCTATAATTTGATAACAGCAACAAAATGTATCAAATGACCTCCATGAAATGAGCCTGTGCAAGATGCCAAGTGAAGATAAAAAAGAGAGAGAGAGAGAAAGAGAATAAGATGTGGTACAGATGAAAGAAACACGTAACTAATTAGGTCACCTTATTCTGCTTTTCTGCCTCATCCTGAGCTCATCTCTATCATAGTATTGCTGCTATAATTGTATCGGTGTTCGATCAACTAGGGTTTCTCAAGAATGTTAAGCCCTAAGGCTCTAAGACATCCATTGTTATATAATAGTGCCAGTTATGGATCATCATTGGGAGAACTGAGAAAATAATTACTCAGCTAATTCTCTATGTTCTGTGGTTCAGATGACTTTTCTAGTTGAGAAAAGCTGCTGCTGCTAAGTCGCTTCAGTTATGTCCAACTCTGTGCGACCCCATAGACAGCAGCCCACCAGGCTCCACCATCCCTGGGATTCTCCAGGCAAGAACACTGGAGTGGGTTGCCATTTCTAGAGGACGACTATTCTGCTCATTTGCTGACAAGGATTATGACTTTCTTAGTGCTAGAGCCTGTGGCATAGTTGGTGCTCTATAACCCTTTAGTTGATTCATTATAATCACATTCAAGTGAGATAATTTCTACAACCAAGGTTTGTACTGCGTTCTATGGCAATATGATGTAGAGAGGGGCATCAAGAAATGTCAAAAAAACAGACTTTCCCAGGGAGATACTATTTGCACTTAGCTTTCAAAAAAAAATAATATATCTGCAAGTGAATAGGATGTGAGATATAAAGTTTGAGACAGAGGAGAATTTGGAGAAATGGCATGGTTGTAAAAGAATACACAAACATGTAGAGGATGTCTAGGGTCCATCAGTGTGACTCAGGAAAGAATACATGGAACAGTGGTGCTGGATATAAATTGGAGGAAATGCTGAAAATGGATAAAATGATGACAAGATATGACTGCTCCAGTGGTTGAGACTTTTGTGTATTAAGAATCACCTGAGCGTTTACTATGCTGCAGATCCTGGTCCCCACAACTTTTCATTCATTTAACAAACATTAAGGTGATAAAGATGCACCTGATGCAAGGACTTTTTTAAAAAATTTATTTTTAATTGAAGGATAATTGCTTTATAGAATTTTGCTGTTTTCAGGAAAAACTGGACAACTACATGTAAAAGAATGATATTAGAATACTTCCTAACACCATACAGAAAGATAAACTCAAAATGGATTAAAGACCTAAATGTAAGACCAGAAACTATAAAACTCTTAGAGGAAAACAGGCAGAACACTCAATGACATAAATCAAAGCTGATGCAAGGACTTTAACAAAGACTGCTATTGGTTAGAGAGTACTATAGATACTTCTTGAAAAGTCTGTGATTGGACCAGGATTTAATACAAATGATCAAAAGATGCTAAGGCTCCAGTTGAAAAAAAGAGAAAACTGAAACAGATCGAGAGAGATGTTCAAGATCAATCTTGGGCAAGAGAAGAACAGAGAGGAAGAAATAATCCAGAGGGCCCTTGAAGGCAGAATCAAGGTGACTTGATGAGTTTGGGAGATGAAAGTAAAAAAATACCAACACAAGACACGTCTATATATTTCTATACAAACAAAGCAATCAAACCAGCTAACCTCTCTGAACACCAGGGTTTTCATCTGTTAAGAGAGGGGATTGCACTTGTCTCACACACTAGCAAATTAATGCTCAAAATTCTCCTAGCCAGGCTTCAACAGTACATGAACGATGAACTTCCAGATGTTCAAACTGGATTTAGAAAACCCAGAGGAACCAGAAATCTAATTGCCAAAATCTGCTGGATCACCAAAAAAGCAAGAGAGTTCCAGAAAAACATCTACTCCTCTTTATTGACTATGCCAAAGCCTTTGACTGTGTGGATCACAACAAACTGTGGGACATCTTAAAGAGATGGGAATATCAGGACACCTGACCTGCCTCCTGAGAAATTTGTATGCAGGTCAAGATGCAACAAATAGAACCGGACATGAAACAACAGACTGGTTCCAAATCGGTAAAGGAGTACGTCAAGGCATATATTGTCACCCTGCTTACTTAACTTATATACAGAGTACATCATGCAAAATGCCAGACTGGATAAAGCACAAGCTGTAATCAAGATTGCTGGGAGAAATATCAATAATATCTCAGATATGCAGATGACACCACCCTTACGGCTGAAAGTGAAGAACAACTAAAGAGCCTCTTGATGAAAGTGAAAGAGGAGAGTGTAAAAGTTGGCTTAAAACTCAACATTCAGAAAACTAAGATCATGGCATCTGATCCCATCACTTCATGGGAAATAGATGGGGAAACAATGGAAACAGTGAGAGACTTTATTTTCGGGGGCTCCAAAATCACTACAAATTGTGACTGCAGCCATGAAATTAAAAGATGCTTGCTCCTTGAAAGAAAAGTTATGACCAACCTGGACAGTTTATTAAAAAGCAGAGACATTATTTTGCCAACAAAGATCTGTCTAGTCAAAGCTATGGTTTTTCCAATAATCATGTACAGATGTGAGAGTTGGACTATAAAGAAAGCTGAGCACAAAAGAATTGATGGTTTTGAACTGTGGTGTTGGAGAAGACTCTTGAGAGTCCCTTGGACTGCAAGGAGATCCAACCAGTCCATCCTAAAGGAAATTAGTCCTCAGTGTTCATTGGAAGGACTGATGCTGAAGTTCCAATACTTTAGCCACCTGATGCTAAGAACTGACTCATTGGAAAAGACCCTGATGCTGGAAAAGATTGAAGGCAGGAGAAGGGGATGACAGAGGATGAGATGGTTGGATGGCATCACTGACTCAATGGATATGAGTTTGAGTAAACTCCAGGGGTTAGTGATGAACAGGGAGGCCTGGCATGCTGTAGTTCATGGGGTCACAAAGGGTCGGCCAGGACTGAGCAACTGAACTGAACTGAAATGAGGGGATTAAGCTTTGTATACTTTGAGGTCCCTTTACAATAAGGTTTAAGTTCTGAGGTAAAATCCTTCTTGTGGTCTTTGTAACAAATGGAGATAAGCATTTTTCTCACAAAGCTATCTGAAAGTCCTATTCTCAAAAGTCCTCTAGCCAAAAAGGTTCTAACAGATCACTCAGAGTGACCTTCATTATCTTCAAAAGATAAGAAAAGATAAGATTTTTTCTTCCACCACCTCCTGCCTGATCAAAAACAAAACAGAACAAAACAGCAAACAGAATACTCTTAAATTGAAGACAAAATGTGGATTGAAAAAGATTCCTATCTGCCTGCTTAGTTATTATTTGTTCTCTCTTCCCATCTTTCCCTTAAAGAAAGTTTGGCAAAGCCTCCAAAATCAGATGATCAAAAGCAGGACAAATTTAAGAATCTTTCTCTGTCCAAGCCCTTGAAGCCTTTCTGAGGCAGCCACCTGCTTTGATTCTGAGAAGCCAGCATTCTCATTAAGTTTTACGGTTTTCAATCAAACAGGCTTCATCACTGTAAACCACAGTCCAGTCATGGGGCAAATGATCAAAACACTCTGTGTTTTAAAAAATTCAAAACACTGGATGTACTTCCACTGCTACATACCTCCTTGTGTTCTAGTAAAGGTAGGTCGATGTGCTCTGAATGCCATTGCCCTATAGTTATTTTTAAATGACATTTTGAGTCTAGGTGGGGGAAGATGCTTGTGAACAGGTGAGAGATCTCTGCCAGAGAATTGCTTTTAAGAATGGTATTATTAGGGATCAGCTTCAAGGAAAGTTTTATCCTGGAATTTTTGAACGTGGAGCAGGCAGATACTAGAGAGAGGCAAACTATATTTCCTGTTCTTTGAAGGAATAATACTCATACCAATCCATCCCTCCTGGTCCTAGGGCTGAAATGCATTAAAGAAGAGAAATCAAAGAGGCTCTATCTCTGCAGTTGGTACTATGATCACACATGCTAAGCAGTGAGTAAGTGTGGGAGGACATGCAAGTGCCAGAAGAGATGGACGAGTTCAGAAAATGCTCTCTTCTGCTTTTGGGTTATTATAGTCTGCTTTCTTCTTTGCCAGAATCCATGCACCCTTTCATTCTATTAAGAATAGTAAGTGTACCTGAACCCCCAAATTCTTTTATTAGGAAGGAAGGAAACGAAGGTAGGAAAAGAAGAGAAAGAGACTGAGAGAGGGAAAGAAAACATTTTTGATTATCCTCTTAGTGGCAAAAATAATGTATACAAAATTCAAAAATAAGAGAAACTAGAAGAAGGTAAAAGATGATTGAAAGAAACTTCTGAATGGTGACAAGATGTTTCAAGAAAAACATAAAAAGAATATAAATATACATATCTATCGAGCTTGAAAGGAAAAAAAATTATGAGACATGATTTTATCTATCTTTCAGTGGAATTTTCCAGGATGCCAAAACCTGGTCTGAGAAAGAAGTAGGGGGTAGATATTTACTCCCACTCTCCCATAAATAAACCTTTGAATTTGTTATTATTATTTTAGTTTTGATCCTGCGATCCCATATCCAATGAAGTGCATATGTGGTAGTCTGTATTTTCTGGGCTACCTAGTTGATGGATTTCCCAAATCTGTATGAAATACATTGGAATCCATTAAACTGCAGCCATTCAGATTTCCAGCCTTTTCCATCTATCTATACAATGGAAAATTCTGAAAGAGATGGGAATACCAGACCACCTGACCTGCCTCCTGGGAAATCTGTATGCAGGTCAGGAAGCAACAGTTAGAACTGGACATGGAACAACAGACTGGTTCCAAATAGGAAAAGGAGTACATCAAGGTTGTATATTGTCACCCTGCTTATTTAACTTATATGCAGAGTACATCATGAGAAATGCTGGGCTGGAAGAAGCACAAGCTAGAATCAAGATTGCTGGGAGAAATATCAATAACCGCAGATATGCAGATGACACCACCCTTAAGGCAGAAAGTGAAGAGGAACTAAAAAGCCTCTTGATGAAAGTGAAAGAGGAGAGTGAAAAAGTTGGCTTAAAGCTCAACATTCAGAAAACGAAGATCAGGGCATCTGGTCCCATCACTCCATGGGAAATAGATGGGGAAACAGTGGAAACAGTGTCAGACTTTCTTTTTTGGGGCTCCAAAATCACTGCAGATGGTGACTGCATCCCTGAAATTAAAAGACTCTTACTCTTTGGAAGGAAAGTTTTGACCAACCTAGATAGGATATTGAAAAGCAGAGACATTACTTTACCAACAAAGGTCCATCTTAGTCAAGGCTATGGTTTTTCCTGTGGTCATGTATGGATGTGAGAGTTGGACTTTGAAGAAAGCTGAGTGCCGAATAATTGATGCTTTTGAACTGTGGTGTTGGAGAAGACTCTTGAGTCCCTTGGACTGCAAGAAGATCCAACCAGTCCATTTTAAAGGAGATCAGTCGTGGGTGTTCTTTGGAGGGAATGATGCTAAAGCTGAAACTCCAGTACTTTGGCCACCTCATGCGAAGAGTTGACTCATTGGAAAAGACTCTGATGCTGGGAGGGATTGGGGGCAGGAGGAAGAGGGGATGACAAAGAATGAGATGGCTGGATAGGATCACCGACTCGATGGACATGAGTTTGAGTGAACTCCGGGAGATGGTGATCGACAGGGAGGCCTGGTGTGCTGCAATTCACGGGGTCGCAAAGAGTCGGACACGACTGAGCGACTGAACTCAACTGAACTGATACAGTTTTAAAGAGAAAGCAAAGACTGTATCACTTTATCCTATTCAAATAGCTTCCCTGGTGACTTATATAGTAAGGAATCTTCCTACAATGCGGGAGACCTGGGTTCAGTCCCTAGGTTGGAAAGGTCTGGAGGAGGGCATGGCAACCCACTCCAGTATTCTTGCCTGGAGAATCCCCACGGATAAAGAAGCCTGGCAGGCTACAGTCCATGGGGTTGCACAGAGTCGGACACAACTGAGCAACTAATCACAGCAAAGCACAGCATCCTATTCAAAATGAAGGGAGAATATAAGAGGCATGTTTTAGCCTCACTATTAAGCGTTGGTAGTAGAGCTCAGTAAAGAAATAGGTCTTATGATTCTTACTACAGACTCTTTCACATTATAGCTCTTTCCACAAGCTTCCGTGTTGTTATTGATTCCTTCCCTAACTTTGTGGAACCAGTGAGCATCGCAGATATCAAAGATGTCATAGTTCTGTTTGATAACACCTGGTTTGTGTCTGACTAACCAATGAGGAAGAGTTGCCTCAGAGCACAGAAGGAGCTAAGCCTTTCTTACATAACAGTACATTTTCATGGTATTTAAATACACTCTAATCTATAATGTGCATGGCAGACCTGACAGACTCTTAACTAAATTGAAGTGGTTTTTAAATCCTCCAGGTCAAAACTATATAAACTTATGAAACTTATGAAGTCTACTTAAGACAGGTGTTAATGCACAATAAAATTATGATTTCTTTTTTAAATATGTGGCTTAATTTCAAATTTTAAATTCTTCCCTCTACTCTTCGTATTTCTTAAGCACTTTCCAAGATGATCATTTTGGACCTTCTTGAACAACTGACTTTCATTGCAGAAGTCAAGGGCATGATTTCCGAGAGTTAATCTCATAATCGCTTGAGTTAACTCAAGCCTTTGACACAGTACTATGTCTAACCCCATTCATCAGATTTTCTGTTGTTCCAGTAGCCTCCTAAAACCCATATGTCTAGCATGTATTTCAAACCTAATTATTACACTATCTAAAGGACAGATCCAAGAGTTTAATTCTCAAATGCCTAAGCATATTTGATCCTTGCAACACTCTGGTTTACCTATAATTTCTTTATTAGGTAGTTGTGTTATTCTATGAACATCAAATGTTAACATCAGGAGAAAAGATAGCAGTGTATATCATAGAGGTTAGAAAAACAAACAAAAATGCTTAATTACACAAGTAAGGATACTAAGGTATAGTTCGATTAAGTGACTCTCCCCAAGTTGTTGTCCTTGTTATTTGCAAAGATGTCTCCAATAAGTTGGGTATCCTTGATGTACCCAATAAAATCTTCAGTTTAACAAAACAATAACATGTCTATACAAGCAACCACATGGCTCAATGTTTTTTTTGCCTAATTTTCATTTAGGTAAACTTAGAATCTGAAAAGGCATTTTCCCATTGTCAGTTTTTTAAGTGTCACAGTCTTTCATGTCATTTTCGTCTGTTCTTATTCTTACCAGAAGTTTAATGATCACACAATTCTACAAGTGTCTTTCAAATTAATCTTGAGTTTTTAGTCTTTCATCATCTAGCAGAAAAAAGAGCTGTTGGAGAAAGGCCACAGTTCAGCTATTCCTCTAGAAACTTTACTTCTAAGTAGAGTTGTAAGCTTTTGCAGGGCCCATAAAACATGTCTTTCACCTTATTACTATTCCTTGCCACAGAAAGCAAATCTTTGTATTTCCACTTAGAAATTTTATTCCTCCACTTATTTTTGGTCTCCAATCATAACTGCACTTTTCAGGTTATACCATATCTATCACTGCAAGGATATGACTAATTAAGTAATATAATTCTAATTAAGCAATTATATTTTATATGTTATCATTTTCATAAAACAAATTGTTCACTTCAGAATTTTTTTTTTAAGCTTTTCAACAACCTACAGTATTTGAGCAGTTCTTCTTGTTTTTTGAGTCAGGTACCTCTCTTCTAATTATTATTTCTGTTCCTCATTTAATCTAAAACTCTGTCTAAGCAATTTGCAATATTAATTTCTCATGTAAGCAGTCAATCTGCTTTCCTCCATTTGATTTTACATCCCCCAATTTCTGATATGCCTTCCTGCTCTACTTCAATTAGGTTTATAGTTATTGAGATGACTAAATTCCACTCCACCAACTGACAAAACAATTATTCACCCTTTCCACCCTGTTTAAAATGCATTAAATTTCTATCCACAACTGGAATTATAATGCACTTTTTAGCTTCTTATAGAAAACATCAAACCATTTCTGATGATTTCCTTTTCATCAAGTGCAACTGCTTCAACCCCAATTAGCAGAACAGATTTATCAATCATATATTCCTTATTCTGATGAAGAAATTATAACTTGGTTTCTAGGATGTTGACTCATACAACTTTCATTGGAGCATGTTTGCTCAGAAATACTTTTTTTTCTCATTTCTCCTTATCTTAAAATCCCTATTTTGTGCAGCATCCACTCCCTCATGTTTTTTGGAAAGCATCACCAAGTATGTTTTCTTTATTAGGCCATAATTTTTAAGTCAAGGATACATATATAGATAGATAGATAGATATTTCACTTAGTATTATGGGAGCATTCACAAGCTTTTCCCTGAAATAACTTACCGTCAAACTAAGAAGTCAGATTTCCAAAAGTAAATATATTTATTTCTTCAGTATTTAGTGATCACTTTCTAAAGGCTCATTTTATTTGGAGCCATTTGATTTATCATTTTTTATAAGGTCTGAATCCTGCCTCTTAGCTTATAATCTAAGAGTAAGATGGTTATTTTATGGGCCTTGGGGACTTGCTTTTGGTCTGATTGTGCAAGTAAGTCACATTCTGTCCCTCTGTTTTCTCATCACCTCATTCATAAAATAGAGATAAAAGTATTTATCTCATGTGATATCTGTGAGGTTTAAGTGAGATACTTAATGTACTTTTAGGTAAGTTAGAGATTAGAGCTGATAAGCATGAATATGGCTGGCACTGAGATATTTTACAGGTACTATTTAATTTTCATAATATACAAGTAGAGTGATCATTATTCTCTGTGATATTTGTTTGTTTGTTTTTTTGTTTGTTTCCTAAGGAGATGGCTCAGGAAAGCTAAGTGATTTGCCTGAGACTTCATCTTATTAATATATTGATCACAGTTTCAAACTCATTCACTCTGAATCTAAAACTGATTTCAGGGCACAGCAAGCAGGGGGGAGTGTTGGATAAAGGTAGAAAAAAAAAGTTTTGTTTTAAACTCATTCATTTGTTTGCTCAACAAATTGACATGGAAATGGTATTGACACTTTGGAAATGGACATGCTCATTGGGAAAGGTAATTAGCAGATACAAGAGGCAACTCATTCATTTTTTTACTCAAAAAACATGTATTGAACACTGAGCTGTGTTCCAGGTGTGCTCTGGCTGCTGGGCAGCAAATGAGAAAAGCTATATTCTTCCTGAAAAACCCACAGAGAGGTTCCTCTACTGTTGTGGAAAGCAGGGCGGGTGCTAAAGAGAAAGATCAGGAGCCGCTTACGCAGAGTGGGTATTGTAGATGTGGGAACATACATGCCTGTTGGAGAGGGTAAGGAGGAGAGAAGAGAAAGAGAATGGAACCTTGAGAAGCATCCATGTTAAGAAATAAGAACAGGGAGACAAGACAGGGAAAGACGTCAGAAGGAGAGGGATGTAACCCAGAATCTAGGGCAGGACCTAGCAACAGGTAAGATCTCAGGAAGGGGCAGCTTTGGAGGGGAAAGCTTCTGAGGGGGACTTACGGCTGAGGAGGAAGAGGTAAATCTTTGAAAGTAGACTCTCTGGCTGCTGCAGCAGGTCAGAGACAGAGCCTGCTGACACATCAGTCAAATGTTTAAGGGACTGCGACACGGCCAGAGGACTGTTCCTATCTGAGGCAGCTAGAACAAAGACCCAGGTCAAGCCTAGAGCAGAGCCATGACCCTCTCCAAGGCAGGCCCCTCCCTTTGGCTTGGCTCGTTAGGAACCAAGTCTTAGGGAATTTTCGAAAGGCCCCCGTAAAGACCTGAGGAGCAATCCAACAGGATCTGTTCCCCAGACAGACTAGGAGAATCCCTGCTGCAGTGTTCTGTCCAGGGCAGGGCCATTGGAGGCTTCCAAACCAGATGGGCAGAGTCCTTCCTCCCAGGGAGAAGTGGCGAAGTTCACTGTCTGTTCCATCAGATACAAATTTTTTCTCTTTGTAATTTTGACCTAGCCAAGCCAACTTCCGAGGTTGCAACAATATTTTTGTGAACCACATACACAACATTCCTGTCTGGGCACAGTGGAAGCGTGGAGAGAGTCAAGGATCTGGAGTTAGACAAATCTTCACTCCAACCTTAAGTCCAGCACTGCTGATGAACTGTGCAGCCTCTTTGCAAGTGACTTTTTTGTGTAATGAGAGAGGATAACAAAGGGTTATTTTGACAATCTAAAGCAGTATGTATAAACCCAGAAGCACAAAGAAGGAGGTGTTCCCCCAAATAGGAGCATTTCTGTATGGCACATATAATGAATAACAGTAGCAATTATTTTAAAAATATGAGAGATCTGAGAAAGAACAAGGATCTGAAAAAAGGAGGCAGCACTGTAAGAGCAGTGGTCCCAAGAACTCAGACTGCAAGAGGTTAAGGAAAAAGTAGATAGTGAAGAAATAGAAGCAGTCTTTTTTTTTTTTTTAAGTTGGCAATGAGGAGAAGGAGAGATAGACTGTTTGGACAATTGATGGAAGAAGTCTAAGGCTGAAGGGAAGTTTCTAACTCCTGATCATAACTGTGAAACCAAAACAAATGTGAAAATCAGTTCTAATCTAGCTGGGAATAAATATGGTTTTGGAAAGTTAGTTTTCCTATAGGAAACCACTACAAGAGTTTTAGGGGGACATTAGGAGAGAGAAATTGAAAATGCTGGCAAGATAATAGCTTCTATAGCATGTTGTTTATTCTTATTTTATAGCTTTTATTTATTTTTGCATTGTTTCAGCTCTTGGGCCTCGTTTTATTCATGCCATAGCAAGCTGGAGGGGAACTATTAAGGAACACAGTTAAGAACAGCAATGGAAATTAAACTGATGTTGGACTCTAAGCCCTCACTTGAAAAAATAGCTGGCATGCCTCTCCCCTCAGGTCCTCCCTCCCTATGGCAGAATTCCAAGTAATGTGCATTCTTCTAGGCAGCCTATCCAATCATCCTGGGACCACCCTGGGTGCTATTCTTTTATCTGTTTCCATTAATCTTACATTTGTCTGTCAAGGAGACCTATTCATACTCATAGTCCCAAATGCTGACCCCTGATACCCTTGCTATGGTACTTCCTTCCCTTGGAACAGGGCTGGGGATGAGGAGTTGGGGAAGAGTAGGGTGAGGTGCATTCTTTTCTTACTCTGGTCCATATCATAGTCAAAAAATTTGGAATATGCCCTACTCCCTGCAAAAAAAAAAAAAAAAGAGGAAGAAGGAAAAAAAAATTCCTTCCTGCTTTCAAATCTCAACATATTTTCTCTGAAATCATCACAGTCTAAGAAAAATGTTCTTCTTGGTTGGGTGCCATAAACTCAACACACTAGGGTCTCACCATAATTTCCAAAGTTCATTTTATTCCAGATGGCTACTAAAACCTCATAAAAGTACTCACTCAATGCTCAATCTTCCCAGCATATCAGAATTTTTAACTTGGATGTGCAAACTGAGCCCCAATTAGGTGCTTTGTTATTGTTTTTGTTGGTTCCTTCTGAGCAGAATTCTTCTCTTATACAGTAGAGAATCCCTCCTAGCTCTTGAAGAGTGGCTTAGACATAGGCACAAACTAACTACAGGTTGGCTGAATAAATGAACACATTAATTGTACATAGAACATTCCCTAAACAGTATAAGAGTCTTCTCTAACATTGAGATAGGATGGAATGAAGAAGGGAGATGAGGACCCTATAGTTAAAGATGAAGAGAAGGGAAAATGAGAAACTGCCAGATTTAGCACCCTTTTTTAAGAATTCGTTTGGTGCTAGACTGAATAGAATCAAAGACCAAAACATAAGCATAAAAAATTGCTTCAGTGATTAAGTAGCAGTCAGTGACTTTATATTATTCCCATGGGTCTTTAAGAAGAAACATTCCTCAGCCCCTTTTCTCCAGCCTCTGCTCTGTCTTAGAACATTTTATTTTGTGGCTTAATGATTCCCTTTTAGCACAGTTGAAGTGAAGTGAAGTTGCTCAGTCGTGTCCGACTCTTTGCAACCCCATGGACTGTAGCCTACAAGGTTTCTCTGTCCATCCCCATGGAGTATAACCTACAAGGCTTCTCTGTTCATGGAATTTTCCAGGCAAGAGTACTGGAGTGGGTTGTCATTTCCTTCTCCAGGGGATCTTCCCAACCCAGGGACTGAACCCAAGTCTCCCGCATTGCAGGCAGACACTTTATCATCTGAGCCACCAGGAAATGGTACACATGCCTAATACAGTTATCAAAAGCCCTTTTTCCAAGTTTCATGACCTGGAGCAAATGACTCCCTCAATGGCCCTCCCACACTGATGCCTACAAGTGTTGACAATTGCCAGATAATTTTGATATATATTTTGATTTTTTTTAGAAAAGAGAAATTTATAGACGTATGAATACATCTTCAGTTTACATAGATATGACCACATGACCTGATCTACCTTGATATGCATGTATGCTAAGTCACTTAAGTTCTGTCTGACTCTTTGTGACTGTATAGACTGTAACCCACCAGTCTCTTCCGTCCAGGCAGTTGCCATGCCCTCCTCCAAGGGATCTTCCTAAACCAGGGAAGATACTGCTACCCAAGTGCATGAAGAAGATGATCCACTGCCCTCTTCCTTCTGGGGTGTGCAAACTGTAGTACATATCTGTATACCTGCTGGCTTGACAGGTCTCACATTATTAAACTTGTTTATGTACTTCTAGTTTTGTTTGCCCTTGCCCTTGAAAACTGCAAAAATTGATTGCCGGAGTCTCAGATCTGGCTTTAATTCTTAGTGCTTGTGTAACTTAAACAAGTTTCTTTATTTCACCCATAAACCAGAGGTGATAGGAGTAGTCATCCTAGCTAGCGGGCGGAGCTTATGGTAAGGAGATGCTGCATTCTGAGTTTAGCACAGTGATTGGCCCATAATAAGTGATCACTAACCTTCCCCTGGTGGCTCAGAGGTAAAGCGTTATCCCCTCCTTTATTATATGTTCTTGAGCCTTCACTGCCAGGGGCAGGGTTGGAAAGGATTTGAGACCTGTTTAACCAAGGTTGAAATTTGGATCTAGCACAATAACTGTGCGAGATCCACACAAAGGGTTTTAGAAACCTCAGACATGCCGTAATTCTGTGGGAATGGAGCTTAATAGCTAAGGGAACAAAGCCAAGCCTGAATCTTTGCTGAGGGATGCTTGACTTGTGTTTAGCAGGCAAATGGGGGCAAACCTTCAGGCTCAGCTTTGGGGCATCTGCTGAAGGAGAGAAAGATGCTCTCTCCTACCTAGTAGACTTGCTGGTCCCTAGAACATCACAGAGACCTCACTGATGTCAGCCCCCATGGGAAGAGCCCTTGAATGCAGGAAAGAATCATAATAGCAAGGGAAGGAACTGTAAAAAGATTCAGTGAAACATCAAGGAGCAAGGAAATCATAGGCATCGTGATGATTAAAATTAGATAACCCAAAACTTCCCTGTCCCTTCATTTCTTATATCACTGTCATCTCTTGTCCTACTTTCTCCTTTCTGCAGATCGTAATCTGTCTCCTTAAAGATCTGAGTCATATGTCTGTGTATATATATATATATATATATATATATAGTAGAACTTTCCTTGACTATCCTGTTTTTAAAAAGAGAGGGCTTCAGATTCTTTATACTGAATAGCCCTTCCTACCTTATATATCTATTTTTTCCCTTTATTCATTCATCAAACATTTATGAGATGGTGACTTTAGACAAGAAATAAAGCTTAGCACTGGAGATAAAATGTTGAACAACTTCAGTCTCTGACCTCAAAATGCTGACTGGACTTTAACTCCCCACCACATTGTTGGATGAACCCCTAAAATTCCATGGACACTTTCTTTGCTTTTTATCAACATGTTGATCACTAGCGTTTGTGCATATTTTGTTAGCCATTATGTCAAAATAGTCCACCAAAAACAGAGATCTCTATGGAAGAAACCGTGTTTGGAATATAACACCCTTGGTCCAGGAGAGGGATTTACAATGTTTAGAGTACAGTGGGGCAATGGCAGTTGTCCAGGAGAATGCCATATAGTGTCCCATGTTCTCATGGATTTGGAATGTAAAAGTGTTTAGGTCATGGGAAAAGTTATTTATGCTAACATAATACTCCGGATTGTTTCATAGACAGAACAGCATCACAGAAAGTAGCTCACCGGTGATGTTATAAAGAACCATCATTTCCTGGAGCTACATGCATGTATTATACAAGCACATTTTGTAACCATAGCAGTGTAAAATTCTATCTTTTTAAATAGTAAATACAACTTGATAAAATCTCTGATTGAGAATTTATCTAATCATTCTGATTTAAAACTACGTGTGAATAAATGACTGATTTTAAAAGATTAACTAAAAATGCTTTTAAACACTCCACATTAAAAGGGAGTTTAAAGTTTGTTAAGTTTTAAAATTTATTGTATTATGCTCAGTACTTAAGCAGCAATGAACATTGCATAGTAACTGGAATAGAACAGTGTGAGTGTTAATGGTGCAGTCATGTCCGACTCTTTGCAGCCCTGTGGACTGTAGCCAGCCAGGCTCCTCTGTCCATGGGATTCTCCAGGCAAGCCATTCCCTTCTCCAGGGGATCTTCCCAACCCAGGAATCGGACCCAAGTCTCCTGCACTACAGACAGATTCTTTACCATCTGAGCCACCAGAGACCTTAGTGTATTTTTGGAGCACCTGTTGTAATATAACAGGTGCTCCATAAATACATCTTTTCATTAGAATATCCCTTCATTCACTATTTGTGAAGAATTTGCTATATGCCAGGTACTGTGGACGTGACTAAAAGAAGCAGGATAGTTTCTGACTTTCCGTGGAGTTTATGATCTATTGGGCGAGAACCAGTAGCAGTTAGACCCGTGTCTATTTTCAGAACAGATAAGATGAATTTCTGACTTATCTGAGAAAATTAAGAGGAAATAGGTAAGTGAATGCAGAAAAGCCAGTAAGTAGCTGAGAACAGACTAGAATGGATATATTGTCTGAGTGATGCACGTAGCGTGGTATGGAATGTGTGAAGGGAAGCCCGGCAAACAGCAAGCACTCCTGGGTCATCTACACTATCTTCTACACACTCACATTTTTATACAGCTTATATACATTTTATACCCCTTCATTAAAATATATGGTTTTATGAGGTGCAGATTCTTTGAGTCCTTTCTGTGGAAGACCCACTATCACAGTTACTGAGTTTGGCAATGCTGTGTTTTTATTATTCAGCATTGATCAAAGAGGGTCCAATTTTATTTTTCATAGTATTCATACTGAGACATGAAGAACATGTTAAAGAGTGGCTTCTTCACTTATAGGGTTTGCCTTTTGTTTTTGAAAAAAAAGTTGCTTAAATTCTGGATGTGATTTCCGAAGTTGTAACTGTGCTAGAGTACAGTCCAGCATCAGCAGAACCGGATTTATGGCCTGGATACGTGATGTGGGGAGACAAATGACTGTGATAGGCCCCAGCTTCCAGCAGATTTGTCTGTAGGGGTAAAATGCTTAGTTTTTATTGAGTACCAAGAACATAACAGGTGCACACAAAAAAAGAAGATAACGCTTACTAGAATAATCATTGTGCCTAGTTTTTTTATTGAGTACCAAGAACACAGCAAGTGCCCAAAAAATAGGAAGATAACTCTTACCAGAATAATTATTATAATACTTTATTTCATTTACATTTATTTAATACTAATACTATCTTACTAGGGTTGACACTTAACTTTGAAAAGAACATTCACATATTATCATGAATGATTCTCACAAGACTCTCCCAAACCCAGTTATTTATATATCACATTCAGAGTTGTACCATATTTATATATTACCTATGTTACTTGTTTAATATTTTACATTTAAACTTAATTTACTTTTGAAATTCATTTCATATTAAAGTAATATCATCCATACAATTTTAACTTGAACATGCCACCTATACTTTTTCCTTCCAAGTATACAACCATATAAATATACATATAAGCTGAAAATTAAAATACAGTTTTTGATCCACCTACACTTCATGGAAAATAGATGGGGAAACAATGGAAACAGTGACAGACTTTAATTTTGGGGGGCTGCAAAATCACTCCAGATGGTGACTGCAGCCATGAAATTAAAAGACACTTGCTCCTCGGAAGAAAAGTTATGACCAACCTAGACAGCATATTAAAAAGTAGAGACATTACTTTGCCAACAAAATTCCATCTAGTTAAAGTTATGGTTTTTCTAGTAGTCACGCATGGATGTGAGAGTTGGACTATAAAGAAACTGAGCACCACAGAATTGATGTTTTTGAACTGTGGTGTTGGAGAAGACTCTTGAGAGTCCCCTGGACTGCAGGGAGATCAAACCAGTCCATCCTAAAGGAAATCAGTCCTGAATATTCATTGGAAGGACTTATGCTGAAACAAGTGCAAATACAATGACCACCTGATGCAAAGAATTCATTGGAAAGGACCCTGATGGTGGGAAAGATTGAAAGTAGGGCAAGAAGGGGATGACAGAGAATGAGATGATTGGATGGCATCAGTGACTCGATGGACATGGGTTTGAGCAAGCTCCGGGAGTTGGTGACGGATAGGGCGTGCAGACTGGCATGCTGCAGTCCATGAGGTCGCTGAGTCAGATACGACTGAGTGACTGAACTGAACAGCATCCAGCACGTCACCAGGCTTATGGGTCTCAGTTTTCAAAACCACAGGGCAATGTTATGACATAGGTGGAACAAGGATTATTATGTTTATCTCACCAATGAGACAACTGAAGCTCAGAGAAGTTAAGATTTTTATAGTAAACCAGTCTATACAGCTGAACCTGGAGAGATTGTGTCTTGCCTGAGGTCTGGGAGCTGGAGGAAGACAATTCTGGCATTGGAACCCAGGTTGCATACCTCTCTGATGTAAATTCTTTCTAGCCCACTCTCCCTTTTTGGAAGTTTTTTTCTCCTAGTACAGAACAGAAGCAATATATAGGTATCACATTCAAGTATGAAAATGATATTTATAAATATTTATCTAGCCTAAGCCAAGAACCCAAGATGTGTTTTCATAAAGCTAGCTATAATAACAGATCATTTATATTAAATGAATAATTGTTCAAAACATTTTATTAACAAATTCTTTTTAGTAACTATTGGTACATTAGCTTCTGTGTGTCCCAAACTCCTGATTGGGGACATAGTAGCAGACAGATTCACACTCTCCCTTTTATTGGAGTGGAAAGGAATTTGAGGTTAATGCAAAATGACTTTTAGTAGGGGCATGCTATGGGGCTGCTAACTAAAATTTTTTCGATATTTCCTTTGTGAGGAGAATTCTTTTAGTTAAGCCATTATTGATTATTTGAATTAAATAAGGCTTTGACCAATACATTTATTCATTCAATCAAAAATATTGAATATCCATTCAATATTCCAACCCTATTCTAGGTTGAAATACAGTGGTGAACAAAACGGAAGTTTTTTAACCTTTATGGAGCTTATACTGACTATACTATCAGGACCTAGACACTAAACAAAGTTTTAAAGTATGTAATTCATCTGTGGATAGTATATGTTTTTGAGAAAAGTCAATATCCCTGATCCAGGAGAGGAGGAAGGTAGTACTTTCATATCAGGTGGTCGCAAAGAAATATACTGAGGAGGTGGCATGGGAACAAAAACTCAAAGAAAGTAAGGGAGTGATCCTGTGGTCACATTGAGGGAGATGTTTCTGGGCAGAGGGAAGAACGGTGAACAATGGCAGACACTCTGAGGGATGAGCAGATCTGGGGATTCACTCGGCATTAGCCAAGAGACCAGTGGGACTCCAGTCAAGTAAGTGAGAGGAAATGGATCCCGGAGGTAAGGATGGGGATCAGTTTGAGATGGACATTGGCTTATTGTCTGGTAACACCCCCAGACTGTTTTCTCCAGAAGAAAGAAAATCTGTGTGACTCTTCTCTCAGAGTTGTTTAGGAATTGTCAGTGCTTACCAGAGTGCCTGAATGGATGCTACCAAGTATAACTGAATGAATTTTCTTAGAAGACCGGTGCTTCCCCAGATTACTGCTTCACGCTTCACTAAAACACAAGACTCATGATCATCAGTAAAGTTGGCAGCATGAATGAATCATCTGAATGAGTTCAGTGATCCTCTTGACTGATTCCCCATCATCAACAACTGACTAACACATTGAGAAGGAAATCATTCACTGAGTAGATAGAAATGTCGGTGTGCTTGGTATCTTTAATAATTTTCATTATCTCATTGGAAAAAGAATACTAGCCCCCTTTTATAAAAAGCCCTGACTCTTCTGAGTACTTGCATCTATCTATAAAATTTTAATCTTCACTATACTCCTATAAGGCAGGGTGTTTTTGTTGTTTTTGTTAATTGTGTGTGCGTGTGTTTTACAAAATCACATAGCATATAAAGTTTGCCATCTTAACTATAATGTAGTGAGTGAGTTGCTCAGTCGTGTCTGACTCTTCGTGACCCCATGGACTATACAGTCAAGGAATTCTCCAGACCAGAATACTGGAGTGAGTAGCCTTTCCCTCCTCCAGGGGACCTTCCCAACCCAGGTATCAAACCCATGTCTCCCACATCGCAGGTGGATTCTTTACCAACTGAGCCACATGTACCAGCTGAGCCACTATAATGTAAGTGTACAGTTTAAGAGTGGTAGGAATATTTTTATTGTTGTATAACAGATCTCTGGAACATTTTCATCTTGTAAAACTTTAACTCATACTGAACAACTCTGCAGTCCCTTTCCCAGTGCCTATTAACCAGCATTCTATTTTCTGTATTTGACTACTTTAGATACCTCATGGGCTTCCCTGGTTGCTCAGCTGGTAAAAGAATCTCCCACAATGCGGGAGACCTGGGTTCGATCCCTGGGATGGGAAGATCCCCTGGAGAAGGGAACAGCTACCCACTTCAGTACTGGCCTGGAGAATTCCATAGACTGTATAGTCCACGGGGTCACAAAGAGTCAGACACGACTGAGCGACTTTCAGATACCTCATACAAGTTGGAATTATATAGTTTTTTTTTTTTTTTTGGACTGGCTTATTTCATGTAGGGACAGGCTTTTTTTTTTTTTTTTTTTAGTTTGTTTTGCTTTAATCTGTTTTACACATGAAGAGACCAATGTTTAGAATACATAATTAACTTGCTTAAAGCCATTCAGTTACTAAGTAACACTGAGAACTTGAATCTCAGTCTGATACTGAAACCCATGAACTTAACTACTATTTCTCAAACCAGAATGCTCGGAATCTGTGGGAAGAGGGTGAGGTATATAGATTTAATCTTGGAGAACTTTGAAGTTTCTATTTCCTTTAAAAGTTTGCATACTCTATTTAAGTGTGAGGAATCAATGCCAAACTGAAGTGATGGAGCCTGTGGCTTGATGCCAGAGTCAAGAACATCCCATACTTCCTCACTTATTACTTGTGTTTAACACATTGATCTTTACGTTTGTACATGTGGTTGAGATTAAGAATTCTCTTTCACATTCATGTAGGTATACTGTGATTGACCCAACACATCCGGCTTATGATGTGTTGCCATTGACCACCTAATTACCAGGCTCAGACAGCACATTCATTTAGGTTTTTCATCCTTTGATCAGAAAAAATCCTTCACTTAACAGAAGGAAACTTCATCTGCTTTGTTCCACCACCAGCACATTTCCAAGTCATTTGATGTCAAAATAAGAATAGTTCATCATATTCATCTTCTCTGCCAATAGCTGTCCATGTTCCTTACTTTTTTCAGAAAAGAGCTAAGATAATTTAAATATCATTAAACATAGAGGATAAACGTTGGGTGGTTGGTAGGAAATAAATAGAATGTTCACGGTGACCACATTTTCTAAACCAGTGAAACCAGGACAGACGGGCTGACAAGTACAAGTTTATTTATGGGGTAGATGGAAGACACTATTTGATCAAGACTGACCTAGAAATATAAGAACATATGGTCACCCAAAAAATTTGGTATTCTCCATTTTTAGCATATTGAGTTTAAAGGATAATTGTCAGCTTGCCTTGAACAAAAGTTTAAAAGAACTTCCTTAGGGCAACTGATCTTTAAAACTATTAACTATCGGGATTGATGGGGATTTAATCTCTATATCAGACATTTTCAAGGACATATTAAGGCAGTGCACTAGGTAGCCTTTTTCTTTCTGTGTACTTTAAAGGGGAAAAGGAGAATTAGATATCGTCTATGAACTTCATTCAACAGATACTTATTGTGTTCTAGCCAAATGTCCAGCTCATCACTAGTTACTTGGGGTCAAGATGAGTAAGATTCATAGACCTAAAGCACACAAAATGAAGTGCAAGATATACTCCTAATAATTTTAGTGTAATATTTTGAGTATCATTATCTTTTTTTGCATGTGCTAGGAGAATAACAACTACATCTTAACAATTGGAAGATTATGAGGATTGGGTTATCTGCTCTGGATCATAAACTTTAAATAAAATTTTACCTTGTGGAGAAGGAATTTCTAGATACTGTGAACCTTAAGATTAATGTCCTCAGTACAATACTCAGTGAATAAGAAGTGCTCAATAAATTTTATCTACTCAGCCTTCAGACATTTGGTGAGTACTACTATATGCCAGGTGTGCTAGAGTGACTAAGTAGAAGGCTTAGCATGCCCTAGAGTTTAACCTCAGTAAACAGAGATTCACTATGAAATCAGGCAGATAAAGAGGTAACTGCAGTACTCCATGGTAAGTCCTCTGGGGGCGGGGGGCGGGTGGTGAACCCTTGGTGCTATGTCAGATCCAGAGTGCGATGTCAAGGAAGTTTCTCAGTCTTGATATACCAGTGAGTTTTGAAAAGTGAATAGATTAACCAGCTTAAAAAGTTGGGGAAGAGAGGGTGAAAAACTGAATGAACAAAAGGGTTCAGAGAGAAAGGAGAGAAGAAAGCGATGAAGGAAGGGAGATAATATATTATGAAGTTGTGGCTTCCTTGGGGAGGGGGGGAGAAATGTTTATTGTGATTTGGACCCTAAGATTTTTGAAAGTGAATAAGAGGAAATGTAATTAGTAAGATATACTTCCCTGGTGGCTCAGATGGTACAGCATCTGTCTACAATGCAGGAGACCTGGGTTCGATCCCTGGATCAGGAAGATTCCCTGGAGAAGGAAATGGCAACCCACTCCAGTACTCTTGCCTGGAAAATCCCATGGATGGAGGAGCTTGGTGCAGGCTACTGTCCATGGGGTCCTAAAGAGTCGGGCACGACTGAGCGAATTCACTTTCACTTCACTTTCTATAGGATAAGTTATGATAGCCATTGTGAGGTCTGGTAGGCAACTTAAATCCTTACGATTTGAGTTGGGAAACTGGAAGCTGTTAGAGATGTTTCTGGGGAAGTACTTATATGAGTATTTTAGATATAAATACAACACAACAAAAAAATAAGATATTTTGATTTTTTTTCTTGACAGATCCCAAAGTATGGTTAACAAAGAACTGAGAGGCGAGTGGGACTATGTGCGTTAGCTCCACTAGTGGCTTTCCCTTTCTGTTCTCTGATTCCTTTTTTCCATCTTTGCTTTATCTTATTTTGTCTTTTATCCTATCTGTAATTATTTTATGCCCTATTTTTAGGGTCAGAATTTTGTCAGTTAGTTCAGTCACTCAGTCGTGTCCCACTCTCTGCAACCCCATGAATCACAGCATGCCAGGCCTCCCTGTCCATCACCAACTCCCAGAGTTCACTCAGACTTACATCCATCGATTCTGTGATGCCATCCAGCAATTTCATCCCCTGTCGTCCCCTTCTCCTCCTGCCCCCAATCCCTCCCAGCATCAGAGTCTTTTCCAATGAGTCAACTCTTCGCATGAGTGGCCAAAGTACTGGAGTTTCAGCTTTAGCATCATTCCTTCCAAAGAACACCCAGGGCGGATCTCCTTCAGAATGGACTGGTTGGATCTCCTTGCAGTCCAAGGGACTCTCAACGGTCTTCTTCAACACCACAGTTCAAAAGCATCAAATCTTTGGCACTCCGCCTTCTTCACAGTCCAACTCTCACATCCATACATGACCACAGGAAAAGCCATAGCCTTGACTAGATGGACCTTAGTCAGCAGAGTAATGTCTCTGCTTTTGAATATGCTCTCTAGGTTGGTCATAACTTTTCTTCCAAGGAGTAAGCGTCTTTTAATTTCATGGCTGCAGTCACCATCTGCAGTGATTTTGGAGCCCCCAACAATAAAGTCTGACACTGTTTCCACTGTTTCCCCATCTATTTCCCATGAAGTGATGGGACCAGATGCCATGATCTTCGTTTTCTGAATGTTGAGCTTTAAGCCAACTTTTTCACTCTCCTCTTTCACTTTCATCAAGAGGCTTTTTAGTTCCTCTTCACTTTCTGCCATAAGGGTGGTGTCATCTGCATATCTGAGGTTATTGATATTTCTCCCACAATCTTGATTCCAGCTTGAGTTTCTTCCATCTCATGATGTACTCTGCATAGAAGTTAAATAAGCAGGGTGAAAATATACAGCCTTGATGTACTCCTTATCCTATTTTAAACCAGTCTGTTGTTCCATGTCCAGTTCTAACTGTTGCTTCCTGACCTGCATACAGATTTCTCAAGAGGCAGGTCAGGTGGTCTGGTATTCCCATCTTCTTCAGAATTTTCCACAGTTTATTGTGATCCACATAGTCAAAGGCTTTGGCATAGTCAGTAAAGCAGAAATAGATGTTTTTCTGGAACTCTCTTGCTTTTTCCATGATCCAGCGGAAATGTTGGCAATTTGATCTCTGGTTCCTCTGCCTTTTCTTAAACCAGCTTGAACATCAGGAACTTCATGGTTCACGTATTGCTGAAGCCTAGCTTGGAGAGTTTTGAGCATTAATTTACTAGCATGTGAGATGAGTACAATTGTGTGGTAGTTTGAGCATTCTTTGGCATTGCCTTTCTTTGGGATTGGAATGAAAACTGACCTTTTCCAGTCCTGTGGCCCCTGCTGAGTTTTCCAAACATGCTGACATATTGAGTGCAACACTTTCACAGTATCATCTTTCAGGATTTGAAATAGCTCAACTGGAATTTCATCGCCTCCACTAGCTTTGTTCATAGCGATGCTTCCTAAGGCCCACTTGACTTCACATTCCAGGATGTCTGGTTCTAGATGAGTGGTCACACCATCATGATTATCTGGGTCGTGAAGATCTTTTTTGTACAGTTCTTCTGTGTATTCTTGCCACCTCTCCTTAATATCTTCTGCTTCTGTTAGGTCCATACCATTTCTGTCCCTTATCGAGCCCATCTTTGCATGAAATGTTCCCTTGGTATCTCTAATTTTCTTGAAGAGTCTCCAGTCTTTCCCATTCTGTTCTTTTCCTCTATATCTTTGCATTGATCGCTGAAGAAGGCTTTCTTATCTCTTCTTGCTATTCTTTGGAACTCTGCATTTAGATGCTTATATCTTTCCTTTTCTCCTTTGCTTTTCATCTCTCTTCTTTTCACAGCTATTTGTAAGGCCTCCCCAGACAGCCGTTTTGCTTTTTTGGATTTCTTTTCTCTGGGGATGGTTTTGATCCCCGTCTCCTGTACAGTGTCACAAACCTCATTCCATAGTTCATCAGGCACTCTATCTATCAAATCTAGGCCCTTAAATCTATTTCTCATTTCCACTGTATAATCATAAGGGATTTGATTTAGGTCATACCTGAATGGTCTAGCGGTTTTCCCTACTTCTTCAGTTTCACTCTGACTTTGGCAATAAGGAGTTCATGATCTGAGCCACAGTCAGCTCCTGGTCTTGTTTTTGTTGACTATATGGAGCTTCTCCATCTTTGCCTACAAAGAATATAATCAATGTGATTTCGGTGTTGGCCATCTGGTGATGTCCATGTGTAGAGTCTTCTCTTGTGTTGTTTGAAGAAGGTGTTTGCTATGACCAGTGCATCTTCTTGGCAAAACCCTATTAGTTTTTGCCCTGCTTCATTCTGTAATCCAAGGCCAAATTTGCCTGTTACTGCAGGTGTTTCTTCACTTCCTACTTTTGCATTCCAGTCCCCTATAATGAAAAGGACATCTTTTTTGGGTGTTAGTTCTAAAAGGTCTTGTAGGTCTTCATAGAACCGTTCAACTTCAGCTTCTTCAGCATTACTGGTTGGGGCATAGACTTGGATTATTGTGATATTGAATGGTTTGCCTTGGAAACGAACAGAGATCATTCTGTCAGAATTTTGTTAGCCTCCTATAAAATCAATATTTAAAGTCAAATGTTATGCTGAGAAATATTAATACTTTAGTCCTGTAGCTAAGAAAACATTTGAAGATCAGACAAAATTCCTGGATATTAACAATGTTAATTATTGTGAACAGATGGTTTGTATGTTCTTAAACAGAATCTTATTAATTTATGACTTTTTTAAAATCAGGAAAGTCTTAACCTCTCTATGATAGTAAAATTTTACTATGTATACAACATTTTTTTTTCAAGATGTCATTGCCCACTATGGCCTAGCCCAAGTTTCAAAGTTTATAGTACCTGGTTCATAGAATTGAGTATGCCTCTAAATAACTGTATGTTCTTGGATAAATCAGTGCCCCGAGTTGCTTGGTTCCACCATTCCTTGCAAGCTATCTTATTGCCTCAGATAAACAGCTACTCGCTCTATGCTTGGTATTCTCAAGAGACCTCCAGAGTATCCTGCCAGGCGCTTTTCCTCATAATCACGACATCCTCTCTTGTGATTCCTCAAAAAATTCCTACTTCACTTTAAACCTATTTTTCCTTTTGATTCTTCCTTTTGCACCTAAAACGATTGTCAGAGAAAACTCTTCTTTACAAGTTCATCACATATTTATCTGTTGAAGATGTAATTAAATTAAGCCCCTTAGTTTTCTTTCACTGAGCTACAAATTTATCTTTTCTATCACCTGGGGAGGTGAAATATGGCCAATTGGAGAGTTGAAATATGGCCAATTTGAACTTATTTGGCTTTTAATTATTTGAAGAGAGATGAATATTAATCTCTTTATGAAAGTGGAAGTGGTAATATGAGTATTAATTATTATTTGGATTAGTTATTATCAGACCCTTGACATCTATAGATAAAAGATGCTGACACATTAAACTCAAAGTGTAAGCCAAGTAAGGATATTTATGTTTTCTTTCTTTCTTTTGTTAACTCCTCATTTATTCTGGCCTGATACAGTGACTTCATTTAACCAATAGAGTGCCTTTCCATTCTAAGGCATTCTGTTAGGCCTTTCCAAGTCTAAGCCTTGAGGAAGTTTGGCAGCTTCAGTTTTTGTACTTTGGGAAGTCCTGACCCACTACATAAGAAGAGACCATGGTCTGGAAGAGCCCATGTGATGAGATCACATTAGGAGAGACCCTGAGTGTACATAGAGAGACGCCATATGTCCCAGCTGTTCTCCAAGGTGCCACTCTGCCCAGAAGATGCTTATCTCAGGACTTTGAGCAGTTCAGAGGGGCAAGGGGCTTAGGACTTGTTCCAAAAGACCAGCATCTTGTTTCCAGTGACAACCTGTGAGACCAGGGCAAGAGTGGGGACTTGGTATCCAGTATAGACAGCCATAGCATCCTTTCCAGAATCTTCTTTTAATGCAATTTCTGGTCTCCTAACATCCCTCATTTTCCTCTGTAGGAAAAAAAAAAACAAACTTTTTTTCACCCATTTCTTCCATACCCATTTCCTGGCAACCATCAGTCTATTCTCTGTATCAATGAGCTTGGTTTTGTTTCTTAGTGTGTTTGAATTCTGCATATAAGAAAGATTGTGTGGTATTTATCTTTTTCTGACTTATTTCAGTTCATCTTTTGATGAACACTTAAGTTATTTCAGTTGTTCTGATATCTTGGCTATTTTAAGTAATGCTACAATAAACATGAGGTGCATACATATTTTTGATAGTTATTTCATTTTCCTCAAGTAAATACCTAGAAGTGGAATTGTTGTATTATATGGTAGTTTCTTTTTCTTTTCTTCCCTTTCTTCCATCCTCCCTCCCCCTCTTTCTTTCTTCTTTCCTTTCTTTCTTTTTTTAAGGAACCTCTATACTGTTCTCCATAGTGTCTGTACTAATTTACATCCCCACCAACAGTGCACAAGATTTCCTTTTTCTCCACCTTCTCACCAGCACTTATTACTTCTTGTCTTTTTGATAAAACGCATTATTACAGGTGCATTTGGGCTTAACAGTCTTCTAGACAGTGTAGGAACTGGGAATAAAGCCCAAGACACAAACCATTCTGTACAGGGACATAATCATGAGAGGGAAACAAGCCTGGAAGGAAGAGCACTGTACCACTGAGCCAGGCCCTCACCCCAGTTTCAGGTATCCACAGCGTGCTTCCTCCTCCTCTGGGTGACCTCTTGCCCAGTGTATATCCTCATCCTTCCAGCTGCCCTTCACTTGTCATATTTCTTGGTCCTCTTATCCTTCTCTTCCAACATCTATTAGAGAAACTGGTGAATTAGATTTTTCTTGTAAACCATCCCTCTTGGTTTTATTTCTAGAAGAAATAATATTGTTACCTATGCCAATCAAGTAACCACTAAAAATAATTTTATTTTGAGACTGTTATGAATTAGCACCATTGTGCTGAATTAATGTATGGTTGTTTTTAAAAGCTCTTTTTTCTAAACATATCAAAACCAAGATTCCTTTATCTTTGTATATGTGTGTGAGTATGGGGGCATTTCCAAAAAGATGGGACGTTACAAATAAGCAGCAGAACTAAAATAAAAAATTAGACCCAGAACCATGCTTTAGGGGACTTTTCACCTCTGAATTATTAATTTTCAAGTCTGTTTTATAACCCTATTTTCTTTCTTTCTAAATGTAGGCTTGCATTTTCTTCTAGATATGTGAAGTTTAGGCATGATTTAATTCTCTAAGTGTTTACTGAATATTTATCATATGCAATCAGCTAATCTAAAATCTGCAGGGGATATAAAGAAGATCTGTTCTCAAACCTCCTGGGAAAAGAGCATTGCAGGAAGGGAAATAAAGCAAATGACTTGGAGAAGAAAACATCTTTTTACTTTGAAGCACTTGTCTTAAAAACTGACCAACAGAAAATATAAGTATCTCATGATAGTTCTAGTTATCTAAAGTTCCTAAACTGCCATATTTGCTACGTAGATCTCTGGCAAGGATGTGCCTGACATTTGTACTGAATCTCCAAGAGTGATGGGATTATTTATACTAATCCAGACATACTTTTGTACTATGTTTCTCCTTCATATCACATGCATATTTGTGGAAAAGTGGAAACTGAGTGAATCTTGTTATACTCACCATACGTGGAACTCCCAGCCCACTTTCCCCGCCCTCACTTTCCAAATTAGGTCAGAGCTTTGTGACTTGGTGTTCTCTTTAGAAATCCAGTGCAGTCTCTTGCTATTTAGCAGTGCTACCCTAGCAGCATAAAGTGTGAAATGAATCAATCCCATCCTAGACTTCCTCGTCTCTGAAGGCAGTAGCTGAAAATCGGTCACTCTACCCACAATTTTAGTGAGTAGGGTTTATGTTATTAAGATTAGGATCATTTGACTTCAGTAAAATATGAATTTCTTGAATGATCTTTGGAAAGGAGCATGCCAAAATGGGAAATGCAGCTTACAGGAAAAGAAATCTGAAAATGGCACATGTACTCAAAGTAAAGAAGTGATAGTTTCATGTTACAGAATCCAAGGCTGAGCCCAGATGCCCTCAGTGGTGAGAGAGAATCTGGGAGAGTGAATAGGGGGAGGGTAGATTTAGCCTAGAGGTGTCACCAGTACCTCTCTAGTGACACCAAAACAAAATAGTGTAATTCCTTGATCTGAACAATTTGCATCTTCTCACATGTGTCCAAAGTGTAAATAAAAATGTCTTGTACATTTCTGCTCTTTTTTTATATTCTAACCTGCAATACAATACTGTAGGGGATACACAAACCTACACATGGGATAAAATTGCATGAATAAAATACACATATACTCAAAGATACACACATACAAATGAGTACAAGGGAGTCAGCAATCCCTGAATTATATGGGTGGATTGGATCAATGTCAATAATCTGGTTATGACAGTATACTAAAATTGTTCAAGGCTTTATTATTCCTAATTGTGAGCAATGGGAAAGTGTCTGTACTTTATTATAGCCACATGTGAAGCTGCCATTATGTCAAAGCAATTTTTTTAAAGTCATGGGCGTGTTATGCAAATACAACTTCAAGACAAGTCTCCTAAGCACCTACTTCAAACATTGTGGACCCTAACCCTTCATATACAGATATTCTGGAACTGATAGCCTGAGCCCTGGACACTAGTCTCCTGCTGTAAACAATACTTTAAACTGACTTTTAAAATATTTAAAATGAAATAGGGGAGTCTAAGAATGAAAAACCCAAGAAAAATCTAGAACATTGAATTCAGCATTGGAATTAAAGCTGTTCAGGGCCACTATGGGAGTTTCTATGGTGGCTCAGATGGTAAAGAATATGCCTGCAATGCAGAAGACCTGATTTCAATCCCTGGATCAGGAAGATCCCCTGGAGAAGGGAATGGCTACCCACTCCAGTATTTTGCCTGGAAAATTCCGTGGACAGAGGAGCCTGGCGGGCTACAGTCCATGGGGTAGCAAAGTCGGACACAGCTAAACAGCTAACACTTTCAGGGCCATTGTATTCCTCTTAATATTCTTTGTGAACTTGTTGTGGAATGGGTGGCACAAAATTTTAGTCTTTAATGATTTTATAAAATTAAAAAATAACTTCTTCTTTGCTCAATTTAGACTTCATTTTTCCTGACTGTTAATCTACATTTAAATATGATTTAGGGAGCTTGAGCCAAACTTCATAATCCCTACTAATGCACAAATGCCAAAATAAAAAGATAACTAGATCACAGTATTGCATACTGTAGATAAACTCATTGACTCGTAACTTTTAATAATCTTTTCCATCTCCTAAAAACTTGGGCTTCCCCAAAAATATAACCATTCTGTATTTCTGTGACTTCAATTTCATTTTTTTTTCATCAGGAAGACATAATATTGGACAGCTACAAAAAAATATATTAGTCAGATGCTATTACAATTTCATACATACAATGGCAGTTTTTCTTATGTTTGCTCCAGGTCATTAATCATAACAGTAAATATAATACTCTGCACATTTTCATTAATTGGCATTTTATGTTAATACTATTCAGCCTAGCCACAGGTTATAAACCTGTTTACTAATGTCATGCAGCTAAACATTTAGTTAAAATAAAACTGGAACTCCATGTATCATGTGATATTCAGTTAAGTTCAGTTCAGTTCAATTAGGAACCAAAATATGTAATGCTTTTGGGCCCTAATGTTAAGGCTAAAATCAGTCTTCAGTTCAGTTCAGTTCATTTCAGTCACTCAGTCATGTCCAACTCTTTGCGACCCCATGAATCACAGCACACCAGGCCTCCCTGTCCATTACCATCTCCTGAAGTTCACTCAAACTCAACGTCCATCGAGCCAGTGAAGCCATCCAGCCATCTCATCCTCTGTTGTCCCCTTCTCCTCCTGCCCCCAATCCCTCCCAGCATCAGAGTCTTTTCCAATGAGTCAACTCTTCGCATGAGGTGGCCAAAGTACTGGAGTTTCAGCTTTAGCATCAGTCCTTCCAAAGAATACCCAGGGNTCACTTTCATCAAGAGGCTTTTTAGTTCCTCTTCACTTTCTGCCATAAGGGTGGGGTCATGTGCATATCTGAGGTTATTGATATTTCTCCCGGCAATTTTGATTCCAGCTTGTGCTTTATCCAGCCCAGCATTTCTCATGATGTACTCTGCATATAAGTTAAATAAGCAGGGTGACCATATACAGCCCTTTCCTATTTGGAAGCAGTCTGTTGTTCCATGTCTAGTTCTAACTGTTGCTTCCTGACCTGCATACAGGTTTCTCAAGAGGTAGGTCATGTGGTCTGGTATTCCCATCTCTTTCAGAATTTTCCACAGTTTATTGTGATCCACACAGTCAAAGGCTTTGGCATAGTTAGTAAGGCAGAAATAGATGTTTTTCTGGAACTCTCTTGCTTTTTTGATGATCCAGCAGATGTTGGCAATTTGATCTCTGGTTCCTCTGCCTTTTTGAAAATCAGTCTTAAAAGTCCACAAGTACTTTTAATAGTTACTTGTTTTTGATAAATCTTCTGCTAGCATATATGCAGCTGATAATGATCTACTGTAATGGTAAGGCTTATTTTATATTCACAAATATTAAGATTTTACTTGGGGTCTCAAATCATTTATTTGTGCTAGTAACAGAAAAAAAGAACAAGTTTGAATTTCATATCTTATTTCTCCACACCATTCTCAGAGTTCTTCATCAGCTGGCATTATTTATTCATTGATTTCTGTGTGTGAAGCATGCTGAGGATGATTTGGAAGTGAAAAAATGCTGAGATTAGGAAATGTAATAATGGTTCAGAATATCGACAAGCAAGAGGTGGTAGTTTATCACTTGCTAGATGGCAATATAGAAACAAATTCTGGATAAGACTATGACTGCTGATCACAAGGAGCTTATTATTAAAATGGCAGAAAGGATTAGCAAGAGTGTAATCAATTCTATCACAGACATATGGTAAGTACAAGTTACAGCTCCAAAGAAGGGCTATTTAACCATAGAGGACATGGGGCAACCATAAGGAGGGAGAAGGCCAGAGGGAGGAGAATGATAAGATAGAAAGGCCCGTGGGAGAGCCTTCATTTAAAAGGAGGAAGAGTTGACAATGCTTTCAAAAGAGAGCTATTGTCATTCAGCTCCAGACCAAGCTGGGTGCAAGCAGATTCAGTGTTTGCAATGCAAGACCTGTATCTGTGCAGAATACATATAGGGAATATGGAGGCATGTTCAAGGTATGCATATGTCTGTGAGCTTCTGTGTGTGTGCACATGTGTTTGTGTATCTGGTAACTCTTGAAAGTTAGGCTATTGAATTTAAAGTTACACATAAAGATTATTTTTTTCTTCAAGAAGCTTAAAACCAAAGCTATTTTGGAGACCTATGGTGTACAGTATAAGGGGAGAAAAAAAAGAAGTGTGAAAAACTTGATTCTACAGGAAGGCAGTCAAGGATGCACTGGTTTTAGTCTGAAATGCAGATATAAAAAGTGCTACTAAGTGTTTTTGAGTGTGTGTGTGTTTGTTTCAGCTTTAGATCTCAGAATATATGACACTGTCAAAAAGAAATAATAAGGTCTCTGAGAAAGAAATATACTAGGAACTTTGTCACTAGAGTAGCTAAAACATACAATCTACAAAATGGGATTATAAAGTAAGAAAACTAATTCTCAGTTCGTTCAGTTGCTCAGTAAAGTGTCTGCCTGCAATGCAGGAGACCCGGGTTTGATCCCTAGGTCAGGAAGATCCTCTGGAGAAGGAAATGGCAACCCACTCCAGTATTCTTGCCTGGAAAATCTCATGGATGGAGCCTGGTAGGCTGCAGTCCATGGGTTCTCAAAGAGTCGGACACGACTGAGCGACTTCACTTCCTACTTCCTTCACACTGAAGCATACCAGGCTTACCTACCTGTCCATCATCAAATCCCAGAGCATGCTCAAACTCATGTCAGTCGAGTTGGTGATGCCATCCAACCATTTCATCCTCTGTCTAAACTAATTCTAGAATCTATATATAATTTTTTTAAATCTATAGTCACTTTGACAACTTAGACTCTATGCAGGTGGACATCTCTTTAGAAAATAGTTTTCTGAGAATACATATATGAAAAATGTGCTGGTAAATCCTATTAATAATTGACCTGTTTTCTCTTTCTTTTCCTTTTGTTCTCTGTTTTTCTTCCTCCCTCCCCCACACCTCTCCTTTTCTCTCATTTTCTCCCTCTCTGTTTTTTGCATATTTTATGAAGATTATTTAGATATTTTGGTTTTTACAGCAAGATCTATAGATTAGAACTGTGTCTTTAAAAAGAATTGTCATTATTTACCATTTTTAGATGCAATTTAACTTCTGGTTGTGTGAGAGGGTAATTACATTTAGAGGAAGTAACTCTTTGCTTCCAAAGAAGAGTTTGTTGATGAAATAATTCTACAAAGTTAAAGGAACACATGACTATTAAAGAAATGAATTAACATTTGTTGAACATTTTTTATAGAACAGCCATGATGCACAGGGAAAATACTGTAAGCAGAATAGTTGTCTGCTCTCATGTAACATGCCTCTAGCAACATATTCTGGATAATCCAAAAAAAAGTGATACAGTCTAGTATCTATTTTTAGAATTTGTAAATTGCTAGTTTTCTAAAAATTATCCCACTCTTTCACCGAATAAAATTAGACAGTGAAAAGAGAGATCAGAATTTTCTGGTTCACAGAACTATAGCCAAATATATCTCATGGGTGAAAGAGCCTGGTAGGCTGCAGTCCATGGGGTCACTGAGGGTCGGACACGACTGAGTGACTTCACTTTCACTTTCCACTTTCATGCATTGGAGAAAGAAATGGCAACCCACTCCAGTGTTCTTGCCTGGAGAATCCCAGGGATGGAGGAACCTGGTGGGCTGCCATCTATGGGGTCGCACAGAGTCGGACACGACTGAAGCGACTTAGCAGCAGCAGCAGCAACCTATCATTAAAGAGCATGCAGGATTAGAACTCAGGATTAGAGCTCTGTGTAGGTGCCTGCACAGAATTTTTTGCTTCTAGGAAGCATCTCCACCTGACTCCCATGTTTCCTTCCCAGGACCCACCACTAGGCCATATAATATCCTCTGGAGAAGAAGCAGCTCACTATCAGAGTTCATACTGGGGGACTGGATATTGATCTCTTTACTCACTCCATGCCACACTTACATGAAGTGCAGCTACTGGGTATAGTCATTAAATGCAGTATGTAGTCAGAATGTTTTTTATGATAGGGAAAAGCACTGAATCTCTGAGATCAGCCATAACAGAGATCTAAAGTGTATCTTCCAACCCACCAAAAAGGGAATATAGACATCATTTAATACTAACATTAGAAATTAAGTCTTTAAAACTTGCCTCTGGCAACTGGTTCTACCTCACGTGGCAATACATCACATAAGCTAAAGTGTTTTGGTGATGTATTGCTCTAATCCATCCCAGCAAGTGCACTGTAAGAGCATATTAGTGCAATACATCATTGCTGGGGGAGATTGTGGTGCTCACATAGCAGTCTGGCCCAGAGGGTACAGAGCATCACTGCAGCCTTACTGCCAAAGCATGGGGATCCCCTGATGTAGCAGCTTCCCAGCGATCAAGGCCAGGATGTGTCACAAGGTGTGGGCTCTGAAAGGAACCTATGATCGCTGTTGGCTGTCAGCAAATGTTAAATAAAAGTCCAAAGGACTATAGTCTCATCATCAGTGTGTTCAACAGCACAGTAGGATAATTCACTTTGTGCCATTCCCATCTGGAAACTACCCTTCTTGCTTGATTTTGTAGCTCAGAGGGTAAAGCATCTGCCTGCAATGCAGGAGACCTGGGTTCGATCCCTGGGTCAGGAAGATCCCCTGGAGAAGGAAATGGCAACCCACTCCAGTATTCTTGCCTGGAGAATCCCATGGACGGAGGAGCCTGGTGGGCTATAGTCCATGGGGTCACAAAGAATCAGTTGGACATGACCGAGCGACTACACTTTCTTTCACTCAGGGTGAAGTTAATATTTGGGTTTCTCTCCTGGGTAGATGCTAGGAGACCTGAGAGAACTAGAGCAAGCTGATGTTACAGTTTGATACTTCCTTTATGTATGCATCTAACCTCTTCTGTTTGAAGTTAATTTGATTTTGCCTGCATAGAAAACGAGCCTTGGGAAATGATTTTTTTGTTAGAGATATGCTGAACCATTCAGTTTCTAAACTTGCAAACTGGAGGAGATTGAAAAGTCCTTGCAGACTGAAGCTTTTGGTGCATGTCCAGAACTTCAGATTGTTTTTCTCGACAAAAGCCAATATCTCAAGCAGTTTTGAGAGACATCTTCTTACAGTCATTTGCTAACCTAAGTAAACGTGTAAGATATCCACCAGTTTATCCTAATGCTATTGGTTAGATGGCATTTTGGACTGCTTCCTTTTACTGACATTCTGTGTGCAGAGTTTCTAATCTCTTCCTTGGTGTTTATTTATTGACCTACTAGGAGAAGAGATTAAAAAGTGGATTATTTTTTTAAGGTAAACACAAAACTTCTGTCAGTATATTAAGGCCTTATAAGGCTCAGTGCTATGGACACATACTAGGAGAAACCGTTGGAGGCAGTTTTTGCCTATGTAACAACACAAATAAAGGAAGTTTCAACAGGACATGTTTGTTATATGATAATATGATGCCATTATCTATACATATAATTCTTTTGGTAGCTTACTCACTGAATTTATAGTGGAATCACTTTTCATAAAATCCTGCTGCTGCTGCTAAGTCACTTTCGTCGTGTCCGACTCTGTGCAACCCCATAGACAGCAGCCCACCAGGCTCCCCCATCCCTGGGATTCTCCAGGCAAGAACACTGGAGTGGGTTGCCATTTCCCTCTCCAATGCATAAAAGTGAAAAGGGAAAGTGAAATCCTACATGACAGTTATTCTTTCATTGAAGTGCAGTGTCCTATACATTTTTTACTATTATATTGCATTTTATGTAACTCTACTCTTGCTAGATTTGCTCAAGCAGTAGGTGTTATCTTCTTGCCTTCAGGAAACAGTTCATTAGGAGAGGTAACCCTTGCGCTTGATCTGTGACTTAATGACCAGTCATCTTTTATGTGCCTAGTTAAACAGACATGCAGTTGAGAAAAATTACCCTGCTATTTCTTCCCCAGGATTTCAGAAGTAGCTTTCACATTCATGTGCTCTTACCTTTTTCACTTTGTACTTCACAAATTGTCCTGAGGCTTCCCTGATGGCTCAGTGGGTGATGAATCTGCCTGTAGTACAAGAGATAGGGGTTTGATCCCTAGGTTAGGAAGCTCCCTAACCTATGAAAGCAGAAGGAAATAGCAACCCATTCCAGTATTATTGCCTGGGAAATCCCGTGGACAGGGAGCCTGGTGGGCTACAGTGGAAAGAGTCGCAGAGAATTGGACATGACTAAACATGATTCCTTTCCTTCATAAATTGTTCTATCCCTGGGTGCGGTGTAGTATGTGGAGGTTAGGAACTAAGAGTAAGGGTTGCATAGCCACATTGTCTGGGTTTCAGTCTACTTCCACTTACTAACTCTGTAACTGTGGCTTGGTTGGGCTAAGCCACTTTAGTTTTCTGACTATCAGTTTCTTTATGTATGAAATGAGGCTATCAGGAAAAAAATGAAATGAAAATATCCCTACAGAGTTCTTTGTGCAATGCCTGTGATCCACAGAAAGGATGCAGTACATCGTAACTATTCTTGTTATGCAAATGAGAAACTCAAATTGTCAAGGAAACCTAAATTTACATCACTTTTTTGAAACTTTTTTACATCTTTCTGTGGCTTCATCTCCAATGACCAGCTGTTTCATTTTTTACCTTTACTTGCTGATAATATGTACAAAAATATAATCATATTTAATTGTGAACCTCTAAATGTAAACATACCTTCTACCTGTTTATATCTCTCAGAGTCAAATTCAAAAGTCATCACCATCATACAAACTGTGGATGAAACATTCCCCATCCAGGTCCTTCTGAGACGTAGGTGGCGATCCATATGTTTGACTTTAGATTCATAACATTATTTTTGTTTCTGTCTGTTTCTATTTCATCACATGCTAATCAGCTGTATATATTCCTAACTCCTTCTCTCAGGCTGGGAGCTCCTCAAGTCCAGAGACTGGAGCTTTTTATCGTTATGTCTTTAGGACCTGGTCCAGCCTCTGACACAAACTCCACATATTGAAGTTGTCTCCCTAAATATCCCCATACCTGATGTGAATTTTAGATATGGCTATAATAATACATTTTAGATTCATCAGAAAAATACATTGGCACACTATCCAGTTCTTTATCAATTAAGACGAACCTAGAAATACTCATGATGCTCCAGAGGAGATAAGACAGCTGTTATCCTTGTTGATCAGATGAGAATATTTAAAAGGTACTTACCGCAAGTCACACAGTTAATGGCAGCACTGAAACTAGAACTGAAATTTCTCAGTACTTTAAAACTCATGCCAGTATCCAATAGGTTCTGCCTACTGAGAAAATGAATAATCCTGAAGATTAATGTTGGATGGGGAAAAACAAAGTTAGCTTTAGTTTTTACACAGAGCCCTCTGTTCCTCAGAGATTGTCAAAGTTTATTCATGTGTTAGAACTCATGTGTTGGGATTTAATGCTGTGTAATAGAATGGGCTTTGATTAGCTGTATGACTATGGGAAAGTTACTTAAACTCAGTAATAGCTTTGATTGCTATATCTGAAAATTGGTATACAAAATGCCTGCCTTGGAGAATCAGTGCAATACTACTCATAATGGCTAGAATGCATACTGACTGGCATACACTGGGCATTCATCTGTGGTGGCTATTAATGATATCATTAACTGTAAGATTACCAACATCATCCTCATAGGATACTAGCTAAGTGAGTCTCTTTTAGTGAAAGAACACACTAAACATGTATTTGAAAAAGCAGAAAAGGCCAGATCAAACAAAAAAGACCCTAACATTTAAAAAAGAAAATAGTGTACAGTAAGTATATTATTTTTGCTCAGGGTGCATTGGAAACAATTTCTGGCAGCAGAATTTGCTGCCATGCTATATATATCAACCTGTCTCATATGGACTATACATTGTAAGCATTAGAAAGCTTTAACTGTACAGCAAGCCTTGCTATTGCAGTTATGATGTGGGTAGGAAGGAGATAAAAGTTTGTGCAATTTAAAGAAGATATGCAGAGAAAAATTATTTTGGGGGGTACTAATCTTGTTCTTAATTCCCACTCCAGGTGATGGTGGTTTGAGGGCAAGTGGTAGAGAAACATTCCATTTGAGGTCATACATTTTCTTATTTTTTTAAAGTATTTCTTTCATGTAAATATTCAGTCAACTCAGATTTCAAATTCTCTTAGGTAAAGGGGAAATCTCTCATTCCATTCCCAGGATCTGGGGGAGGGATTTCTATTCTAAATGCCTGCCTTGGTGTCAACCTTGGAATCCCTGAGATGTCCCCCATTAGCCTGATCTCTCGCCATCCTTTGTGGACTGAGACATGGGTGGCCCTGGCTAGTGGTCCGGGAACTATGTGGCAGACATCCTTCTGGACTTTGTATTTTGTGTTGCCTTTAGATCCAAGATTCCTCAAGGCTCCTTGTCTGGGCTCCAAGCTTTTTCTGGTTCCTTGGTCCTTGTACTATCTCTGGGCCCGGCTGGGCCCAGAACTTCTCTGCAACCTGCTGGAGCCTTTGAGTTTTCCCTCAGATACCCTCCTCTGCTGTTACCACCTCTGCTCTTAGGCCTTGATGGATAGAGCGCTTTATCAAAATCAAGGCTTCTCTGGGAGGCTCTTATTACCTACCTACTCCCCCTCCCTCCCCCATCCAGGGAGTGTGACAGCAGCACGAGTGGCTTCTGAAACGAGTGGCTTCTGAATTCTCCAGTCTGGGTGTTTGTTCTGTGGGTTCAGCTCTAGTGGAGGAAAACAGTCACTCCATCTGCCTTCTTTCTCTTTCGGTGCTCTTCCTGCAAGCATCTGAGTATCTTTCCCTTCCTGTGTGGTGGGAACTTTCCCTGTTACTTGCTGCTCCTCGGTTTGTTCTTTGGCTCACAGGAACCTTCCCAACCCCACCCCCCACACTGAAATGTTACAGAGCATAAATCCTTTTAGATGTTTACTTTTCCTCTCAAAAAACTGTGGCTTTTACAAACAGACAAACAAAAAATAATGTTTATTTTATCATTTCACTATGGAATTAAAAAAAGAGAGAAACTAACAGAACTACTGGTTTCTCAAATGTGTTCAGCCATAGTTTTAGTGGGTGGGGGAATATCAACAGGCAGCATTAAAGAGAAATTACCCTAAACAAAAATACCCTGGAGAATTAGGAATTAAGATTACCAATGAGAAAATTACACGGCTTACCCTCTAACAAATTTTATCTCCATTGTATCTAAGAATGTAAAATTCACGTCTCTTTTGGCCTTCTCAAGACAATACAATATTCTTCAAATTCTTAAACTTATTGATTAAGTTTCCTTCCCCGTGTAAACATAATCTTCTAAATGAGTATTTATAATTTTACCTTTTAGAAGCAATCATCTATTACAGTTGTACTTCCAATACTCTAATCATCACCATGGGAAATGTTTCATATTGTGATAATTTGAACCAATATCTTTTAGAGGCTTCCTGGTGTCAACTAGCTTCTTTAAGAAATAGACCCTAGGGTTTATAGCTAAAGTTATAATCAGTAAACCTATAATTTCCATTCCACTGTAGACATCCTGATTTCAGGTTTAAACTTAGGGCTGCTTCTTGAAGAGAATCTTAATTTGCTAACGGGTTTCTTGTAACCTGGTTGAAACAAACTGAATGTTGTGAGTAGAGTGACTGTCCCATCCACTTCTTTGATCCTCACCTCCCATACTCCTTATACCCTTGCTGATATTATATTAGTATGAAAAGTATTACCACTACTGTCCTCATTTGGAACAGTTGCTAGGGAAAGCATTTACATTATTGACAGGAGATAACCAACATTTTTTCCATCAATATTTATTCAACAAGTGCAGGGAGATTTGCAGCTGCCTCGCACATGAAGTATGGTGCTAGAGTACACACCTCTCTCTGATCCAATCACAGAGGTGACCAAGCTACAGAAAATACTTTGATTTTAAGATCAGCGTGTATCTATGGCCCTTACTGTCCCTTTGAGTGTTCAATAAGACTCAGCAACATATGAGCATTGTGAAAAACATCAATATCATAAATATCATAAAGAACACCATATCATAACTTTACCATAAAATAGATATACTATAATAACATTATTGTGTAGGCTTTAATCTGTATACATTGTCTTAGATAAACATACTTATTTATCAGCAGAATTCAGTTACAAGCTTGAATTGGAAACCATCTGCAGACCTTGTTCTAATCTTAGCTTTTCCTATTGCTAGCTGCAGTACCTCCGACAAGTCCCACACCTGCTTTTTTACTTTGCATTAATGTTGGAGCTTCCCTGATAGCTCAGCTGGTAAAGAATCCACCTGCAATGCAGGAGACCTGGGTTGGGAAGATCTCCTGGGGAAGGGAAAGACTCCCCACTCCAGTATTCTGGCCTGGAGAATTCCATGGACTGTATAGTCTACGGGGTCGCAAAGAGTCGGACACGACTGAGCACTTTCACTCACTCAATATATTAGAATGTTTATTAGAATACTTCTGAGCCTCCCATCACTGGTCAACATGCTTATTTAGTGATTCTGTCTTCCTCTAGTCTGCGTGTGTTTTTTCTAATCTATCCATATTTTGTATCTAATTTTTTGTGACCTATGGGTTGCATGTACAACACAGTTGCCAGAGCCTAGAGTTGCTTTCTGCAGATCAACCAGGGACCAAAAGAGACTCAGGTGAGAAATTCATTGTGAGAGTTCTTAAATAAGTCATGTGTGAATGAACACACTCGCGAATCCACTAAAAGTTTTCCTCAGTGATACTTTCTTTAGAAGATGATTTGATTTATAACATTTATAAGAAATGAATTATGAATGGGATTATTAATTTCAATTAATGACATAATTAATAGCCTTGACCTACTTAACCGATGCTATGGAAATGCCCAAGTTTTTTGTGGATTAATGGCATTTATATTCTATTTATGGATTCTTCCCACCTCAGTACTCTACTGCCAGCCCATCTCCCAACCCTTCTTTCCTTCTGAAATACCATTTTCTCAAGAGCCTAGCCTGCTCTGTTTTGCTCCTCAAAGTTATTCCTACTTCAATACTGTCTCATTAGGGACCCGAAAAAACATTAGTAGTAAATATTCTAATAGGACCATTAACTTTTGTGTGTTATTTAATTTAGTAGTAAATTAGATGATCTGAAATCTACATGTATGGACAGCATGAATTGTGTCAGTAATTCTTTAAAAGTGTCCATATAATAGATATGGTCTAAAGGCTTTTCTCTAAATTCTTTATTCTTTTGTTTGTAATTCTTTACGGTGTTTTAATTTCTTCATGTAATTATAGCACCACTGACCACAAAGAGATGAAATTTATATAATTATCATATTCTGTTTTTTTAATCTTCCATTTGATCATACTGGCTGATTAATACAAGAATACTAGCTATACACCTATAAAAGCTAGCTTACCAGCAATGACAAAGGCTAGGAGGCTGGATTCTGTTGGCCTTTCAGTGCCTATGAGCTGTTGAATTAATGTTTATTTATTCATCACTATTTAAAAAAAATCTTGAGTAAGCAGTCTAGTATATACCTTTGAACTATACATTGAGTGGTGAATGTCAGAGATCTACTGTAGTTCTTCAGTTAGTATGTATGCCTCTCAATATGATTTCAATGACAAGCCATTGAAAAATATGTACGCTTTAAATTTTTTTCTAGTTTCTATGAAAGTTCACACCTGTATCTTTATTTTGAGGGTAATGATTATTAAAGTTGACCACACTGTAGGACTGAGTGGGTGTAGGAGACAGATTATTTGGTCTCTGTGAACAGTATTGTTAAGAGACCATTTGGGTTTGAAACTTGTGTCCTTAGTTTCAGACCACGTGAGTTCAGTTTCCTCATCTGTAAGACAAAGACTCCATTTCTTTGTGTGGCCAGAATCACCGTGTGGTGTAGTTAGTTCCTCAGACATTGTCATCTAATGAATTCTGGGGCAGGGAGCCTGTTCCTCTGTCTCAGCAGGTTGCCTGAGAATTAAATGAGTGAAGTGCTTAAAATATTGCCTGATTCAGTACTCTATAAGTGTTTTCTATTGTTATCCTTTGGGTAAAACTGGTTTTATTAATGACTTGGATACCTGAAAACTTATGTGTATTCTGGTTCTAATTTTAATGATAGGTAATGATTTTTTCCCATAACTACTACTGGTTACTGGCACTTGTCTAATAAAAAAGTTTCCGACAGACTAAACTAGGGTCTTTAATCCTAGAAAAATACTGTATTGCATTGCTGCACTAGACTATATTGGAGCCTGAGGTGAAAGGAACAATGAATAATTCTGATCCTATGGTTTTCTAAAAGTTTAGCAATTTGTTTATCGTAGACGTTTTTGCATTTTAAAAAATATTGCATTGAAATATTATTTGTCTTGATCACTGAATTTTTAGCATCCTTCCCTCCCACCCCCACCTGCCTTATGTTTTGCATCCAAGATAGCTCTCATTCACCTCACCCACTCCAGCCTAGTTCTGGCCCTGCTGTTCTAGCTTCATCTGATGTAATGAAAACAGTTTACATGTGGTTGGCACATCATCATTTTATTGCTGACTCAGGGTGGAGGCTATCATAGCCAGATCTAAATCTAAACCCTGGAAACTGGCCCTTAGAATGCCATTCCTACTAATACTAAATCTCACTTTTTCTTCCACTTTCAAGGTAACGTAGAAAACTCTCAGTTTATGGAATCCTGAAATTTCAAAGCAAGTTTGTCCTCATTTGAAAACATGGTCAGGCAATTTGCTCTTAAGAGTGAAATGAGCACAAAATAAGTGTGACACCAAATCAGAGTGCCATAGGGCAATAGGTCAGCCATGTGAACAATAATTATCCTAAACTCAAGGGAGAAAGTGGGATGGAACCCAGGGGGATTTTTTTTTTTTTTTTTACCAGTAGTATTAAGAGAAACACAATTAGTCAGATGAGCCTCTTTGTGGAAGAAAAGGCATAAAGTGTGTCATTACTTATTGATGATGAGATTGATGGTGCTGGCTAAGTACACAGGAACTCATCCAATATCCCGTGGGATAATGGGGAGCATGGACTAAAACCACATACAAGTTTGGAAGCAAATAAATGTTGAGTTGTACTCCTGCTTAGTCATCTGTTAATATTATCTGTGCAGTTTGGACTAGATACTTAAATTCTCTGAGCCTTCATATGCCTATATTACTAGACTGTCATGAGAAATAAGAGTTTATGTAAGTAGCTAAAAATGCACAAGTATGTAGCAAAAGCTTTTATGAGTGATTCCTGGTGTTATTATAATTCACATTAATATTATGTCAAGCAACATACTAGCTAATTAAGGGATAAGGAGAGAGCTCAGTGAATAGGCCTGAAGAGGAGAATGTACTCAGTCACTGAGTTGTGTCTTTACGACCCCAAGGGCCATAGCCCACCAGACTCCTCTGTCCATGGAATTTTCCAAGCAAGAATACTGGAGCAAGTTGCCATTTCCTACTCCAGGGGATCTTCCTGAGCCAAGGATAGAACCCACATCTCTTGTGTCTCCTGCATTGACAGGTGGAATCTTTACCATCATGCCACCTGGGAAACCAAAGAGCAGAATACATGTCCATATAAGCCACCTGAGAGCTGGCCAACCTAGGGTCAGATGTGGCCAGCCCTCTTAATTTCTACATAAAGCAAGAAAATGGTAAGAACAGTAAGGAAGCCAACCAGTTAAGAAGCCAGGCTTCTGGTTGCTGAAGAACACAGGGAGCCTTCAGCAAACCAGTAGAGAAAGAAAGAGCCTGGCTGACTCAAAATTTTTCTCCCAGAGAGGGAAAGGGATTGGGAGCTGGGCTGGGGAATACAGAACATTGAAGGAGAGCTAACATCAGAGCTGTGTGGGTGGAGATGACTGCAGCAGGCCTTTATTACACACAAGCCTCAGCACATGCTTAGAGTAATCATTTGTAGGCTGGTGCTGTTCATCTTAAGTTGCTGAAAGATACTTACATTCTCTTTGGTTTCTCAAACTAATGTTTATTTAAAAAAAATTTTCCCTCCTCATCCTGTATCATAATTGCATACTCATTTTGTAGTAGAGTTGAGTAAAAACAAAATGTATCTTTTAGTGGACTTGGGACTTTCCAGAGCCCAGGTGACATTTCAGGGCATCTTCCTGCTCCAGTCCTTAGAGAAAACATTTCTGGCAGGCAGTGCTTATACAATGTCCAGGAACCTGGCTGAATCATTTAAAAAATTCAACCATATGGACATTTGATCTAGGATGCACAGTTTTTAAAAAAATCAATTACTGATTAGTCCTTCATTGAAATGAGTAAACTGAGTATATCTTTCAAGTATATTTTCCAGGGCTTGGTGTCTCAGATGGTAAAGAATCTGCTTGCAGTATAGGAGACCCAGGTCTGATCCCTGGATCAGGAAGATCCCCTGGAGTAGGACATGGCAACCCACTTCAGTATTCTTGCCTAGAAAACTCCATGGACACAGGAGCCTGGCAGGCTACAGTCCATGGGGTCTTAAAGAGTCGGACACTACTGAGCGACTAATACATCTTTCAATTACTTAAGCATAGGTTTAGATGGATCTCCTTTAGGAGGGAACATGTGAGAAATTACATGACTTCATCTTTTTTTTTTCTTAGCAAATAATGAATTTTCCAATCAGTCAAGAAATTTAAGCATATTGTCATCCTCCAAAGTGAGGAGATTCCATTCCCATTTCTCCCCAAGAATTGTGAAGCATTTCCCCTCTTCCATTCATGGGTCACCTGAGACACTTGGATCTAGGATTTGTTTAATCCTCCACACCAAAGTCAGTTTTCCTTGGGTTATATGTGACTTTGGTCTTTGTATTTTGTGTTTTAGTGAATTTTTCTTGGCAAAGGTGCTGCTCTGCCTGGGAACTGATTGAGCTTCCGTAGAGCCAATATGTTTCTCAGTTCTCCAATTTAAATGCTGCCAAAAATTTCCTAACGTGAGCCATGAGAAATTCAGCAGCACATAAACCCCATTCATTAAATAAACAGTTAACTAAGCAACCCTTGGCAAAAGCCACGACCCTTCTGACATTTGAAGCACTCGGGACCTTTCCAAGGAAATAATTAAAGAAGGCATAAAGAAGAAATACCCCCATGCTTAGCAGTCATAACTGAAAAAAATTACTGTTCTTAACCTGGGGTCTGTATACTTTTTAGTGTCTTTAAAATTAGAAATTAGGAGTGGTTGCATATGCTTAATATTTCAATATATCTGGGAAAGGCTACATACTTACTCATGCTTAGAACAAGCTAAATACAAAATTTGCATAGGCTATCATTTGATCAATTTAGTGGGATTACAGGGGCTGTCATGTTTTAAATTGACAATTTCAAAAAAATCAAACATTTCCTTAATAAATACTATTTGTTTAGTAAAGTTCTCAAAATGTATATTCATGGGAGATAAGAAATAGGGATAGAAATTTGGGAAATATTTATTCTTTTTTCTATTTTTTGGCCATACCACATGTATCTTAGTTCTTAGTTCCCTGCCCAGTGGTCGAACATGTGCCCCCTGCAACGGAAATGTGGCATCTTAACCAGTGGACACCAGGAAAGCCCTGGGAAGTACGCATCAAAATGAGATTTGAGAGTGATTAATTACTTCACAGAACTTCCTTGCTTTTTAGAGAAGTAGCACTTATTTTCTTTTAAATGACAAGCAGGCCCCTCTAAAAATTTAAAGTCATAATTTCTAGGATCTTACAAAGCACCATACTAGTAACAATAATAGCTAATCTTTATTTACTCAGTGCCCACAACCAAACACTTAGTACTATATGTGTTTAAAGAATACTCTAAACTGAGTATTAACCTTGCGTGATAAAGAGGAAAACTACTTCGGAGAGACTAACGAACTTGCCCAAGGCAGTGTAACTAGTTAAGTAGCACAGCAGGTCTGGAATCTACAGCCATATGAATCTATATCCATATCTATATATCATGCAATGCATTGCCTTCATTAGATATTGTTAAAATTACAGAAGAGATTTGCACAAAATTTCTCAGGAACAAGTTTACTTTGCAAAATCTTTTCATCTCAGGTGCTAAAAACAACAGTTTTGGCTGCCTTAAATGTCAGCTTACTCTGTTTTATTTGAGGTTTCTCAGGTAGAGGTGTGATTGAGAAGTAAAAGGCTGGCAGTCAGGGCCAAAAAGGGGACTCACACAACTTGAGTAATCATAAATTAGATGACTAGCTGTTGAAATTTGGGAGGCTTAGTTGAGTCCCACAGTTTTTATTGCGGAAGGAAACTTAACTACCATAAAAACAGTCCCATGGAAAGGAAACAAAACAAAGAAAAAAGCATATATTCCTGGTTATGGAGACAAGCATTCAGATTCTCCCTTGTCCTCTGCTTACTGGTTCCACGCTAGCTATATGTCTTTGGACAAGTGGCCTTGCTTCTTGAAGAGAGCCACATTAAAGTAGAATCAGAGGGCGCTTTGCCTTCCCCTGCACTGACAGTCATTCACTTGATGGTCCTCCAAACATCCTTGATGGACTTACAACACACTCTGCATACCAGAACCCTATGACTGTTGGAAAAGAATTAGTGTGCTTATAACTACTTTCACTGTTTCTTTTTTTCTGATTTTCTCTCTGTAGTTGTATATCTACCCTCTAGCTAACAAATAATGTAATTTTCAGGCATGAAGCCAGATTCACTGATGTGTTCAACTCAAAATTATTATAATCACTTATGAATAATAACTTTACAAATAAACATAATAACAGGTATGTAATTCTAAGCAAGATGTAATTTCCTCTTACTAGTCAAGTCTCTTTAAGTGAGTTTGAATAAGTAATTTACCACCAGCTTTGACTTGCTACCTTTTAGAAAGCTTCAATAATTCTGTTGCATATATTTATCTTATTGATGCAGAAAACAAGAACCTCTGTATGATACAATATATAATATGAGAATAATTAACATAAATGACTTTGTAGGAGGGACATAAATTATATTAGCGTATTATAAAGCTATGATAATTAAATGAAGTGGAACTGGATTAAGAAAAAAAGATCAATAAAACAAAAAAAATGCTAGGAATAGAACTTGTATATATAAGAATTTAATGTGTGGTAGGTAAGCTTACAAATCATCAGAAAGAGAATTATTTAACAGTTGTGCTGGTTCATATAAAGACCTACTATTTGGGTATGGGGACTCAGTTTGGATTTTCACCTTAAACGAGAAGACAGATATTTGCAAAAAGAAAAATTTATGCACAAATGTATAAAATTAAGTAATAAATATTTAAAATGAAAATGTATTTATCAAGTCTCTCTTGGTGGAGGATTTTCTAAGCTAAAAAGTGACGAATACAATAAAAAAATGATAGTAGATAGAAATGTTGAAGCTTTGGCATATCCAAAACACTGGCATACAATGTCCCTGTGAGACAGTGGGGAAAGGACAGACTGTATATAATAAATGGTATTCATGAATGCAGTGAACATATACTAAATGGTACATTATATACTAACGGCCACCCCCTTCAGAAAAATGTAAAATTAAATGATGGAGGGAGATTCACTGAGTTTAAGAGGGTAGAGATACAAAAGAACGTGAGGTGGTTAATCTATACATAACATTTGGTGCCAGGATTTTATTCTTATCAGTTTGAAGCTACCATTTTTGGTTGATGGGAAGACAGTTTCCCTTGGCGGGGGGTGGGGGGTGGGGAATGTGGCTACCTTCTCTTCATTGAGACTGGCAGACGATTAAAAAAGTCTTTTGGATAAAGCAGACATGCATTGCCCTTATTAGCAGCATCTGCTGGCTTGGAATAGAAGCTTTAAACCCTAATTTATGGTGTGTTACATTCTGCAAGATCATGAAAGACTGAGGTTGAAAATATCTTCATCACTTAGTTGCAAAATAACAGTAAACATTGCAAGTTTATTGTTTCTAGTTAACTTTTTCAGTGTCTTTCTAACTTCCATTAGTCGGGGAAATGACTGCAAGATGTTTTCCCCTCAGGACTTTTATTTTTATTTTGAGCAGCAGCTTATTGTGAAGCTAATGCAGTTTTAAAGTTGGAATTGCCTTTAAATCAGTTACGATCCCCTTTCTGCCACATTGCTGAGAAGACAGCTGCTCTTCATTCGTAATTGCTCAAGGGCCTCTGATGAGCCTGCACCTATGGGAGAAATGGTTTGTTGTTCTATTTATTTATTTATTTTTAGCAGAGGTTTTTGAAAGAGCCCTGAACACTGAAGTTCCCAATCCTTGCTCATGGTCAGAGCTTAATGCCAGCTGGAACAATCCCTTGGTTTTTCTGAGCCCTCAGTTTGCCTGTGTGAATGCTCAGTTGCTCAGGCACTCAGTTGCGTCTGACTCTTTGTGACCCCATGAACTGTAGACCACGGGGCTCCTCTGTCCTTGGGATTTCCCAGGCAAGAAAATTGGAGTGGGTTGCCATTTCTTCCTCCAGGGAACCTCAGTGTACTCACCTGAAAAAGAGGATCCATCTAGTTTTCACCTTTTTTTTTTGAATCAGCATGTCAAATCTCATATTACTGACTATTGTGCTTCATTTTTGAGATATATATATATTCATTTTTGAGATATATATATATATATTTTTTTT
>SJYQ01001227.1:350046-367412 GCA_006410935.1 Redunca redunca
GCTTCCCTTGGGCTTTCTTTGTGGCTCACCTGGTAAAGAATCCGCCTGCAATGCAGGAGACTTGGGTTTGATCCCTGGGTTGGCAAAATTCCCTGAAGAAGGAAATGGCTATCCACTCCAGTGTTCTGGCCTACAGAATTCCATGGACTGTGTAGTCCATGGGGTCGCAAAGAGTCGGACACTTTTGAGCAACTTTCACTTTCATACATACATAATGTCTACTTATTTATTAGAGATGTACAGTCTATTTTAATATATGTGTATTTTTTTCTGGACATCAGTGATAGCAGATTTAATGTGTATTACATTTAAACACATATTTATTGGGGAATGTATACTCTCTGTGTGTGTATGTATCCACATATAGTTTATACATCACCTGTATATATATATGTGTGTGTGTGTGTGGTAGATATTCAAGATAAATTAAACTGCTTTATTCTCGGTGGTCCAAGATTTATTGGACTGAGGGTGTGCAAAAGGAAGTGATTAAACTAATCTTCTTCAATACCTTGCCTAACAAGTACTTATCTGATTAAACTGAAAGTGCAGGGATTGAAAAATCATTTCAAAATAATAAATAAGTTAATGTTAGGGATGAAACTCGTGATGCAGTTCATGTCCTTTTCCTTCTTATATAGGTCTTGGCAAAACAAATGACATTTATTCCTTAGTTGCCTGAGTGGTCCTTATACTGTTTGTTCACTTACTGGCTAACTCTTGGTTGTATTTGAAATGGGCACATTATTATAAGGAGACAGTGCATGGACAGATCACAGATAGGAGAAAAAGAAGAATTAACTTTGGATTTTGGAAGTATTCTTTTTCTTAATAGAGTAAAAATAGTAAGTGCATTTAAAATGAACAAATAAAAAGTAAAACTGAAACAGTCTCAGATTAATTCTTAAACCTCCTGGACTTTTAGAGTATATTCAATCATCCCTATCCATGGGTTCTGTACCCAGAGATTCAACAAACCAAAGATGAAAAATATTCAGGAAAAAAAATACCAGAGTTCCAAAAGTCAAAACTTAAATTTGCCATGCACTGGAAAAATTTACATAGCATTTACATTCTTTTAGGTATTATAAGTAATCTAAGGATGATTTAAAGTATATGGGAGGAAGTATATAGGTTATATGCAAATACTATGCCATAAGAGACTTGAACAACTGTGGATTTTGATATGGGGTCTGAGGAGGCCTTACAAATAGCTGTGAAAAGAAGTGAAAAGCAAAGGAGAAAAGAAAGATATAAGCATGTAAATGCAGAGTTCCAAAGAATAGCAAGGAGAGATAAGAAAGGCTTCCTCAGCGATCAATGCAAAGAAATAGAGGAAAAGAACAGAACAGGAAAGACGAGAGATCTCTTCAAGAAAATTAGAGATACCTAGGGAAGATTTCATGCAAAGATGGGCTCGATAAAGGACAGAAATGGTATGGAACTAACAGAAGCAGCAGATATTAAGAAGAGGTGGCAAGAATGCACAGAAGAACTGTACAAAAAAGATCTTCATAACCCAGATAATCATGATGGTGTGATGTCCAGCCAGACATCCTGGAATGTGAAGTCAAGTGGGCCTTAGAAAGCATCGCTACAAACAAAGCTAGTGGAGGTGAATCCACTAGCTATTGGAATCCCACTAGCTATGGAATCCCAGTTGAGCTATTTCAATTCCTGAAATATGATGCTGTGAAAGTGCTGCACTCAATATGTCAGCAAATTGGGAAAACTCAGCAGTGGCCACAGGACTGGAAAAGGTCAGTTTTCATTCCAATCCCAAAGCAAGGCAATGCCAAAGAATGCTCAAACGACTACACAATTGCACTCATCTCACACGCTAGTAAAGTAATGCTCAAAATTCTCCAAGCCAGGCTTCAGCAATGGGTGAACCGTGAAGTTCCTGATGTTCAAGCTGGTTTTAGAAAAGGCAGAGGAACCAGAGATCAAATTGCCAACATCCGCTGGATCTCCATGATCAGATTTATGAGCAAGAGAGTTCCAGAAAAACATCTACTTCTGCTTTATTGACTATGCCAAAGCCTTTGACTGTGTGGATCACAACAAACTGTGGAAAATTCTGAGAGAGATGGGAATACCAGACCACCTGACCTGCCTCTTGAGAAACCTATATGCAAGTTAGGAAGCAACAGTTAGTACTGGACATGGAACAACAAGGTGAATTCACTCAGTCATGCCCGACTCTTTGCGACCCCACAGACTGTAGCCTACCAGGCTCTTGCATCCATGGGCTTTTCCAGGCAAGAGTACTAGAGCGGGTTCTGGTTTCAAATAGGAAAAGGAGTACGTCAAGGCTGTATATAGTCACCCTGCTTATTTAACTTATATGCAGAGTATATCATGAGAAAAGCTGGGCTGGAAGAAACACAAGCTGGAATCAAGACTGCTGGGAGAAATATCAATAACCTCAGATATGCAAATGACCCCACCCTTATGGCAGAAAGTGAAGAGGAACTAAAAAGCCTCTTGGTGAAAGTGAAAGAGGAGAGTGAAAAAGTTGGCTTAAAGCTCAACATTCAGAAAACAAAGATCATGGCATCTGGTCCCATCACTTCCTGGGAAATAGATGGGGAAACAGTGGAAACAGTGTCAGACTTTATTTTTCTGGACTCCAAAGTCACTGCAGATGGTGACTGCAGCCATGAAATTAAGACACTTACTCCTTGGAAGGAAAGTTATGACCATCCTAGATAGCATATTCAAAAGCAGAGACATTACTTTACCACCAAAGGTCCGTCTAGTCAAGGCTATGATTTTCCCAGTGGTCATGTATGGATGTGAGAGTTGGACTGTGAAGAAAGCTGAGCACCGAAGAATTGACGCTTTTGAACTGTGGTGTTGGAGAAGACTCTTGAGAGTCCCTTGGACTACAAGGAGTTCCAACCAGTACATCCTATAGGAGATCAGTCCTGGGTATTCATTGGAAGGACTGACGCTAAAGCTGAAATTCCAATACTTTGGACACCTCATGCAAAGAGTTGACTCATTGGAAAAAACCCTGATGTTGAGAGGGATCGGGGGCAGGAGGAGAAAGGGACGACAGAGGTTGAGATGACTGGATGGCATCACTGACTCTATGGACATGAGTTTGAGTAGACTCCAGGAGTCGGTGATGGACAGAGAGGCCTGGCATGCTGCAATTCATGGGGTCGCAAAGAGTTGGACACAACTGTGCGATTGAACTGAACTGAACTGAACTGAAGGGAGGAGTGTTCTGGAACCAATCCCTTGCAGATATCGAATGAGGACTGTGTGTCTATATATGTATATATATTTGTACATATTATATCCTAGAAGACATAACTGTTTAAAACCCACAGTATAGTCACAGAAGTAGAAAAATAAGGCCCCCTCTACTTAATACTGGGTTTTACAGACATTTTATAGTCATGTGAAAAAATCCCTCTACTTAATTTTGATATTTGATTCATTTAAAGTTATTTTAATCAGGACAAATGAAACCAAAAGTACTATTTTGTTTTCTTTTTTTAGACTAATCGATGTAGTTTATATCAAGGTCATCCCTTTGCATGGTGGCAAATGGCTGTTTGATTGTGTATCTCTTACTTTGCAACTATCAAAAACTAAGTGAAATTTCCTGCTGAGACAAAAACAAAGTTTGAAATTAATGTCTTTAGATATTCGAACACGAGTATTTGACATGGTCATGATGAAAAACATTCAATGAGCTCGGTACCTCTAAACATTTATTGATAAAATTGTATAATATTCCCTGTCTCCTAGGATACTTCTGAGGAGTAAACATAATATGTCCATGCATGTCATAACATGACCTGGCAGAAAGTAAACCCTCCATAAATCTGAATTGATTCTTCTTGAAGTGGAGATGTTGGTGCTGGTTGTTGTGGTGATAGTTTGATGCCTGAAACTCCTTTTTATGAATGAAAGTGAAACTCCCAGGATCATTAGTTTCCTGTGTAAACTTACTGGCTGAGAAATCTCATCTCTAAAGAAAGCCTTTGGTGTACTTTACAATAGGGCTATCAGAATAAAAAAGAGAGCCCTAATCTGCTTTGATCTCTTTGATTCTGCTGGTTACAACTCTATTAAATTATTTTAATGGACTGGCCAGTCATCTACCATGTGTCTTGTTAACTATTACCTTTGTTATTACTCTTATATTGTACAACTCCACTAATTCAATGTAAGAATGATAGTACTGTTATTCACAATGATAACCACATAAATAAGAGCAACTGCTATTTATTTTAGTACTTACTCTTTGCCAGGCCCTATTCTTAGCACATTAATTGAGCTATTATTCATTTTTTTTTACAATAACCCTAATGTGGTAGATATTATTATACTATTTTACAGATAATATTGAGTCTCTTAAAGGTTGAAGGGCTTCCATAAAGTTACAGGATTACAAGAAGGTGGGCTGGAATTCTCTCTGAAATCTGATTTGAGAATCAGATTCTTAAACTGCACTTGTGATTAAAGAGAAAAAACAGAACTTAGATAACAAGGAGTCATTCCTGTTCTTTCAAAGAGGGCTCTGTCAGAGTCTAGATCTCTGCATAGAACCTCAACTCTGACTATAGTGCTCATTTCATAACCCCTACTACTCTGATAGTTAATGTATGAAAATCCTTGATCAATGCCTGTTAATTAATTTGAGCACCATTAAGATTTTTAAACTAAAGTATATTGATAACAACAACAGCAAAAGTCATAATTTGAATGGCAAACATATTTCAATGATCTGCTTATTTCATGCACATATCCTCATGTGGAAAGAAATTTATGTATCGGCCAATATCTTCAACATTATCTGTACAAACATTAGAATTCTTGAGGCATATATGTGTACCTAAAGATGTGGTGAACATTCTCATTACTAATGGATTAGTTTGACCAACCTAGACAGCATATTAAAAAGCAGAGACATTACATTGCCAACAAAGGTCCATCTAGTCAAAGCTGTGGTTTTTCCAGTAGTCATGTATGGATGTGAGAGTTGGACTATAAAGAAAGCTGAGCACCAAAGAATTGATGCTTTGGAACTGTGGTGTTGGAGAAGACTCTTGAGAGTCCCTTGGACTGCAAGGAGATCTAACCAGTCCATCCTAAAGGAAATCAGTCCTGAATATCTTTGGAAGGACTGATGCTGAAGCTGAAACTCCAATACTTTGGCCACCTGATGCAAGAACTGACTCATCAGAAAAGACTCTGATGGTGAGAAAGATTGAAGGCAGGAGGAGTAGGGGACGACAGAGGATGAGATGACTGAATGGCATCACTGACATGATGGATATGAGTTTGAGTAGGGTCTGGGTGTTGGTGATGGACAGGGAGGTCTGGCGTGCTGCAGTCCATGGGGTTGCAAAGAGTCGGACACGACTGAGCAACTGAACTGACTGACTAGATTTTGATACAGCTCACAATAGGGAACAATATCTTGGCATCAAAATCACAACCAGGAAATCCAAACAAAGAGAAGGAGCAATGGGGCATCTTTTGCCTATGCCCCGAATTGCAGAGACTGAGGGAAAAAGGCTCAAGGATTTATGGACTTAACATTCCTTTCCTTTTTGGGGGTCTGATTTATAAATTAAGAAACTGAGACAGAGAGAGGATAGGCAGCCTGACTTTTAAGTAAAAGCTTGGTGTTTAAACTGAGTCTATCCAGACTACCAAATTTTTGTCCTTTAGCCCATTTACTTTTCCTGCCTTTTTAAGATTATTATCAAGATAAAATAAAATACTCAGTGACAGTCCACCTCAAATTTCAAGCCTAAACATATAAACACACAAATGTATTACTCTTATTCTTGCTTATTTGTGACATTTTAAAAATTCAAACAAACATTGAAAGAAAGGAAAAAGATCATCTCATAGCAATGTGTGGAAATCATATGGCAGCTAAAGCAAACTATTAAAAAAAAGCCCAACAAATAAATAAATATGTCTCTATTTCTCTGGGGTTTATGTTATCATTTCATGAAGCAGGGAAGTGAAATTCAACATTTCGAATTACTCTTCAGAAAGACTTAAAATGTATCCCCCCCAAAATATTGATTCTGTAAGAAGATCCAAATAAATGTGTAAAAACATCAACAACTTTTAAGATGATGAAGTGTATGAAGATTTGTTGAAACTATTAAATGATTACAACTTTAAACATAAATAAGAAAAACATATATGAATAATAATTTGTAGATTGAAGTCCATACTATCTCAGAAGGAAGCAAAAGAAAACAAAAAATTTGGAGTGCTTACTGGCCACTCATTATAACTGAACTATGTTCAGTGCATTTTAAGAGTAAGTCTAGCCCCAGAAAAGTATCGTGCTTATCAGATCTGGGTCAGATGAAGCAATTGTATAGGTCTGAGAGCCATCAGCCTACCTATCCAATATCACTCTTCTATCTTCTAGAGTTGTCTTTCAAAATATATGAAATGAGAAGGAAAAAAAAATCGTGCTCAAGATAGTTCTTCTAGAAAAATTATTTTACTACTGGAGAATTTTAACTCAGGTGTTTTTACTATGAAAGCAGTTTCTACCCCATAAAATTAGTTTGAAGGTGATAGGTCAGCTTGCCATTTATAACTGAACGTGTATGTAAGTTTTCACATTTTTCTAGTAAAATTGGCTAAAAATTATAGCTAGGTTATGATATGGATCCATAATACCACATTCTGTTATTTTGTAACTGTACTTGTAAATATTGTTGTTAATAATATGTGAAGTAGGTTTTAAAAAATGAAGAAAGAATATTATTCAACTCTCAGCAAGTGTTTATTGAATATCTGCTCCATGCCAAGCACTGATATTGTTGCAGGGTTTTTGCCTGCATAGAGCAGACTTTCTGGTGGAGATTTATTTTCCCATTTTGGGTGGTGGGCATAGTGCATGGCTAACCCTAAGTATTATGATCTAGGGAATCCTAACGTTTCTTCTCCATCTCCCTGAACCTTCCTGAATCACCAAGGCACCTCATTCACTCATGAGACTTTAAATCTCTCACTGAAATTCTCACTTAGAATTGCCCTAACCCTACATATTTTCAGCTTTCTGGTAGCTGATGTGCGGGACTCATGAGACAATATACGCCACCTTATATACACTTGCTTATGTCAAAAACATCCAATTCCATTGCTATAGTTCTATTTTATGGTAATGTGTTAGCATAGATCAGCATTATCATCTGCATCATTTGGGTCAGAAAATACTAATTCCTGATTAATGTCAGAAGAATCTCCACATATTAAGATATAAATCATCAGGAAAAATGAACAAAAATTAGGCTTCGTTAGCTTGAAAATCACAGTGAGAGGTGATAAAACTTAGAAAATCTGCCATGGAAAGCATTTTATCCAGTTCTAAAGATTCCCTTGTGGCTCAGGTGTTTAAGAATCTGCCTGCAGTGTGGAAGACCTAGGTTCAACCCCTGGGTTGGGAAGATCACTGGAAAAGGGAAAGGCTGCCCACTCCAGTACGCTGGCCTGGATAATTCCATGGACCATATAGTCTATGGGGTCATGAAGAGTCAGACACAACTGAGCTACATTCACTTTCACTTTTAAAGATTCTCAGGGAAATCAACCTTATATCATCTTTCCCGAGGGTTAATAAATAGTTCTTCTTCTTTTCAAGGAAGTATATTAAGAATTAATCTAATTCTTTTTCATTATAGCTTTAGTGCATTTCTCTTTTGCTGTCAATGTGCTGTGCTTAGTCATTCAGTCGTGTCCAACTCTTTGCCCCCGTGGACTATAGCCCACCAGGCTCCTCTGTCCATGGGGATTCCCCAGACAAGAATACTGGAGTGGGTTGCCATGCCCTCCTCTAGAGGATCTTCCCAACCCAGGGATTGAACCCAGGTCTCCTGTATTGCAGGCGGATTTGTTGTCAATAGATGTTTGTGAAACCTTTATACATATATGTTCAAGGAATAAGGGATATAATATTCTTTATAATAATCCTTTTTCAAGATAAAGGTAAACTGAAACACCAGGAGTAGCATTGAAATATGTGATATATTTATTTGGCATAGTTCATCTAAAATATACCAATTATATGAGTGTGTTTAATTTCTGAACATTTTCTCATAATAAATTAGAACTCATATCTTTATGTCTACTGGATGATAATAAAGAGATGATGATATTTATTATCATACAGTTTGATGTGGTTGATATTATTGAGATCTTACAATGTGCTTGGCATTGGATTGATTCCCTTTTAGGTAGATTTTATCACATGCATTTTCTTCTTTAATTATTTTAACCATCTTGAAAAGTGTTGGGGCTTCCAAGGTGGTGCTAGTGGTAAAGAACCCTCCTGCCAACGCGGAAGACATAAGAGACATGGGTTTGATCCCTGGGTCGGAAAGAATCCACAGCAGGATTCTTGCCTGGAGAATCCTGGAGAATCCTACGTCCAGAGGAGCCTGGTGGGCCTGGAAGGCTACAGTCAATGGGGTCACAAAGAGTTAAACACGACTGAGTAACTAAGCATGCTCGTAAAGTATTATCTCTATAAACAAGTCTTGGAGATGATACTCAGGGAGTCTGAAACCAGAACTTGCCCTTTTACTCACTCTGAAAAGTGAACGTTCATTAACAAATCCTATCAGGAAATTTATCAGCCATAGTATTGGCTCAGTTACCATGGGTTTAGAGAAATAACAGCTGTCTTGACCTGGTTAACTTTATAGCACTAATCAAACACAGGCTTATTTATTCTGTTATACAAGTTTATTTTTACATGTGGATAAATGAATTTAGAAACTGACAGTGTTGGCTGCTGTGAAATTTCAAGTGTCTTTGTAAAAATAATTAGATAGTTATCTGGACATAGATAAATAATTTATCCTTAAGTCAGTATCACTTACATCTTTTGGAAATGTAATTATCCATGGTATGGATTTTGTAGAGAAAGGATGTGACTCTCTCTTTATCCTGATGTCGAAATAGCTACAAATTTATTATGGTGATGTGATAGTAGCTGCATGATGTGAGCCATTCCGGTGGATTTATCCAAGGTGCTGTTTGGAGTCCCAGGAAAGCACTGGGACTATTAACAATGAGAACTACCCCACCACTTTGGTGAAGTGCCTTTGGAAATGAGGGTATAAGGCAAACTTTGTTCATATCAGTATACATTAAAAGTATTGGTTATATGGACTGAATGGACTTAGGGAAAACACCAAGTTCCAGAGTTAACTAACATTATTCAAACAGTTATTAAAGCAGGGCAGGGTAAGAGAGAACTTCTGAATCTTAGTCATATTTTATAATTTTTCTGAGAAAATTTAAGATGTTTTCTATCTCAATTGTGATTTTACAAAGTTAATATATACCATGGATATATATACCATGGAAGTGATCTTATATTTTAGGGGACTGGCATTTGAAAGTATTTAATTTCAAATATTTCAGTGATGGTAAAACTGAAAAACCTCAGCATATTTAATAAACAAAGCATAAGAGCCAACTAACAAAAGCAAATGCTTTAAGTGCAAGTCTACACACACTTGAAATAATGAAATTTCTATACAGATTTATTCAGGTTATTTGAGTTAGCTACAGAGACTTTGTGTGACTGTGTACATACATTATTTGAATGAAATTAGGTTAGAATAGTTCAGCGATTTGATACCTGGATTTTATTTGGCTGAAAAAAACTGTCTTGTACATCAAAAGACAGTAAATATGGCATGTCTTTTCATGCTCTACTTGGAAGTTACATGAACTGATAGCAAGTTTGAAATATTAAAGTACAGGCACAGTTTCTCACTATTACCCTCTCCCTACAGGTTGTGTATAAAAATAATGATGTAAGGCTGGAATTATCTCGACTTGCCAAGCAAGGTGACCCAAAGATGAAGATCCATGGAGTGGTGGCATTTAAATGTGAGAATGTTGCAACTTTGGACCCAATCACCTTTGAAACCCCAGAATCCTTCATCTCTTTGCCTAAATGGAATGCAAAGAAAACAGGCTCCATATCCTTTGATTTCCGTACAACAGAGCCAAATGGCCTCATCTTATTTAGTCATGGAAAGCCACGACACCAAAAAGATGCCAAGCACCCACAGATGATAAAGGTAGACTTCTTTGCTATTGAGATGCTGGATGGCCACCTCTACCTCCTCCTGGACATGGGGTCAGGTACAATCAAAATCAAAGCCTTGCAGAAGAAGGTGAATGATGGAGAATGGTATCATGTGGACTTCCAGAGAGACGGACGGTCAGGTAACTTATCACTTTTTAAACTATTTATCTGTTAGAGCACCATTCGTAAGGAATTAAAATCTACTCATATTAAAGAGTTCTCTCATTTCTGTCTTTAGGGGAAAGGAAATTGTTATTATTTCTGTTTCACATCATATAAGAATCAGAAGGAGCTAATTCATGTCATAGTTGGGCATCAAACCCCAAATGCTCAAATGACTTCAAGAACAGCTTCTTAAATGAACATTAAATGGATAATCAAGTGCCAAATCTTGCAAGAAATTTTATCCTGAGTTTGCAAATGACAAAACTCGAGGTTCTTATGTTCCCAGTTATCTCTTATATCATTGGATGTCTGAGGTGCCTGAAGTAGCAAATATAAAATCTGGGAAAAAATTAATGATTCATATAATCCTTAGTTTAATACAATATATATAAAATCCTTAGTTTAATACATTATAGTTTTTATCTAAGATAGGCCTACAGTATCAAAAACACGTTAATCAATACAGGAGGATTTCAAGGATGCTGGCAAACTCTGCTGCTTTCGAAATAGTTTCCCTTTCTGATAAAAGAGGTTTCAAATTCCACCAACAAGAATTTATTTCTCTGACTTCCTTTTGCTGCACTTATTTATTTATTTATTTTTCTGAAGTCCTTGTGAAGTGGGGGGAAGGAGGACATGTGGTAGAGAGGCCTGAAGAAATACCATTTACTTACTCTGAAATGCAGAAGTAGATTAGGGGGCTTAGAGAGTTGAGCAGTGTTAAGTTTGTGGGGCCAAGGACCATACAGGCAAAACAAATAACATTTGGAAACCCAGAGGTGGTGGGGGCCGGTGGGGAGAGAAACAATTTGTTTCAGGTCTGCAACGGTATGTTATCTTTCACTTTCTTCACCCTTTACTGTCAGGCTGATTGGACCTCTCACTTACAAATCAAGTTATCTTCTAAGTGAAGATGGTTGAATTTAGACTTAGCCACTCTCCTCTCCCTCCCCCAACTCTCTTATTTGGTTTTATACTATACTAGCCTCTCTGGATTCTCCACTAAATACCAGTATAAACTTGCCCTCAGCATTTTTTTTATTAAGGCCTGGATTTCTTTCTTTGCAAACATCTTGAGAAGGATTCTCTTGATTCCAGTACCAGGGACAGGGAATTAACAGTGATGGAGACTAGGATTCTATATGTTTGCAAAGTTTCTTGAGGACATGATTTGGTCAGCCACATTTGGAAACCACAGATCAGATGACATTCAGATGACACCTAGAGTGCTTCTTTCAGATCCAAGAATCTGTGATTACCATCCCAGGTTAGAAGGGCCTTGCTGAAGTGCTGGGGTGAGCTGCCCTTCTCACTCCCTCCTTTCACAGACTCCCATGTCACGTGTCTGTTTCTGGCTTCTCTGCAGCAGAGCAGTTTGCTATTTTACAGTTATTCATGCCTTCCTTTTCTGTTTATCTATCTAGAAGATCATATTTTTACTTTTGGAAATATCTTTCTGTCCACTAAAATAAAGAGCTGAAATGTATGAAAATTGAGAGGGAGGCAGGGGTGAGGGCGAAGTGTTGAAGGATGGTCAGAACCCATTGCTGTGATCCCCAAGAATTTTACAGTTTCTGATTCATTCTTCTCTGTAAACTTGGTCTCTATGTTCTTTCATTCCTCTAAAGAAATTCAAAAGGAAAAGAAGCTACTGTTCTGTGTAGTCTGTGCTGTGTTGCCATTTTCTACAGTATCTTAGATGATTGAGAGTAAACAATACTATACTGTGCATTACAAATTGGATTCCTCTTTGTTTTTCTGATTTAAGCTGAGAAGATTTCATTGATATAAATACAGAAATATAGCAATAGGTGGCCACCTGTTGGCTTCCCCTAGCCTATTTCTATCAGAGTTAACAATTAATTTACTTCTGAAGAACCTTCAGAAAGAAGACTTAAAAGAGGATGGGAACATGACTAATCTTGTGTTTGACATACTAACTTATGGATGTTATCACTTGACTTAAAATATATCTAGAACTAATTTTGAAAGTGGCTTTCAAGAATATATATAATTTTAGTCAGATATTATAACAATTTAAAACATAACTGATCAGATCAGTAGGTATCTTTTGGAAGTTCAGAAGGGTGAAAAAAAAAATACTACACTTCAGATCGGTTGTATTTCTTTCACCTAAAATTTTTTCTAGGTATTTTCTAACTGTATGGAAAAGTATGTAGTTAATGTTAAATTTTTATTAAATGCAAAATAATATGAAATGGAAAATAAAATCATTCATTATTTGTTTGATAATAATGATTTATACCTGGATATTTCTTTCCAGTCTTAAGTGGTGATGCAATCTAATTAGTTTCCCAAGTTCCCTGGATGATCTATTACAATAAGAATCAGATTAATACCTTAATCCTCAAGCCAAGGAAAATCTACTTTTTTTTCTATTTAAGCTCTTTAATTCATCCAGATTACCAAAATTTTATTAAGTGCTCTGTTTATACCCTCATTGGAAAAGGTCAGAGCAGAAAATACCAACTTTAATTTACAAAGTTCAGTGCTGAGTAAGAAAAAGAGAGAGGCCTTAAGAGAATATTATTTGCAGTACGAAAGAAGATAAACAAATGGTGGATTTCTGTTAGAATCCAGCAGAAATATTTAGTATGCTTGATCTTGGTGTTTTGATGCTAAAGTACTTTGATAATGATTTCAGGTTAGTGAAATGAAACAAACAATATAAAAGCCAGTGTTCATTCACTAAACCAAATTCTGCCTTTACTAAATTGAAGGAAAATAAAAAGAGCTCATATTATGTTGGCCTAGCTCAAGGGAGTTTAGTATAGTTTTAATAACTGCAGCTGTTAATATTTTATGTATAGTATTTTAATTAAGTTCTATATTTACACATTGCATTGGTTTGGTATAAAGCAGCTTTTAAAAGATTGAATGACTAGCTGTGCTGGCTTTTATTTTACTTAAAGGATATTTCTGAGTTACGCTTGGTGAAATACTAAAATTTATAGCTCAGTTAAAACTAGGAAGGGGCTTGCCTGGTGGCTCAGAGGGTAAACAATCTGCCTGCAATGTAAGAGACCTGGATTTGATCCCTGGGCTGGGAAGATTCCCTGGAGAAGGGAATGGTGACCCACTCCAGTATTCTCACCTGGAGAATTCCATGGACAGAGGAGCCTGGTGGGCTACAGTCCATGAGGTCACAGTCAGACATGGCTGAGCAACTAACACTTTCACTTTTGAAACTAAGAAACATAGTATTTCAAGAAATAATTTGTTTCACCCATATTTCACATCAGCTATATTCAGAGGCTATATGAAAATTACTGAATATAATATGGGAAATGATACTGATATAACAGGGCAACGTTGGCTGATTTCTGACACATGGACAGTGAAGGTCATAGCTATTGATTTGTCTGGGAACCTCTTTGGCTGAATATTTTAAAAGCATTTAATGAGCCATATTATCTCTGTTATTAAAATAGAGGAATCCTGGGCCTAGGAATTATTCTTTCTCCTATTGACCATACTAAAATTAGTAGGCCAGCAGTCATGGTCATTAATTTGATGCTAATAATTCTTGGCTATCTTGTTCAGAGATTGAGTTAAAACTATATTGGTAGATAGGTTGAATTTTTTATCTTCCCCAGTTTATAAGGAAAATCCATGTATAACAAGGACTATCTTATTTATGTTTATATCCACAGGTCCTGGTGCTTCTATATGCAGTAACAGGTGCTCCATACATATTTGGTATAAGAAAAAGATAAAGAATTAAAACATGTAAATGGCTCAGTGCCAACCCACCCAATATTCTAAAAATAGTAACATCATTACACTTGAAGAGTAATAGCACTCTTTTAGTTGTAAATGCAGCTTCTTAAAGGAATTATGTTACTTCCTAAAAGCAGTTTACATGGTATAACAGGGTAACAGGTCTTCTTTTATGAATATGATGCCATCTTCCAAGCCAGGATGTCTGGAAAAAAATGCAGTGGGGGAATTAAACAATTGATAGTTGATTGTGACAACCTTTTATGAGAACAGAACTGCTATTCCTGCTTGTTCACGAGCTCCCTGTATCATGCACATATGAACAGGTAGGCAGAAGGACCATTAATCCTGAGCGAAGGCGTTTGCTTCTTTCTGAGGGCTAGAATATGCAGCCACAGTAATCACACTACTGACGAGGGAGACAGTCACTCAGGATGTCCATCCTTCTGGTTATTTGTCCTTTGTCCTTCATTCACTAAGAGATGGGTACATGAGCCCTTTGTCTAATGGGAAATACCACCTTCATCTGAATACTTTTCCAGAATTTTTCAGCATAATTCATTGTATTAGGTTATATGTCCTTCTTCCACTCCATAACTTGGGGAAATAAAAACTTTTTCACTTCCAAACTTTGACTAACACTGTTTTGCCACAGCTGTTCTCTCCGTACCTCTTTGGTTGCCTGCTTAGTCTATGACTGGTCACGCTGGGGACCAGTGAACTACGTGGACTAAGCCACAGGTGGCATTTTCAGATCCTGCACAAAATGGCAAAGGAGGAACCATACAAAATGCCAGCCTGACTTGTGGATCAGAGTGTATGATTTGAATGTCACAAAAAGTGGATATGCTCAATATATAACATAATTACTTAACAGAGCCAAACTCCTTAGTTGCTGAGTTAATAAATATGATTGATGGGACTCATTACTCTGCAAAGTTTAAAGGCTAAACAACTCAGTATTTCCTTACCAGCCCTTCTTACCTTATCTAGGGTTTCCCTTTACCTCGCTTTTGCTCCCAAACTCAGTACAAGATTGCCTCCCAGGTATTTAACTAAAGGATGAATTGTGCTAAAATTAAGAGGAAGTTAATGATTGTTTTCTTGGGGCAGATATATCATTTAAATTTGCATTAAGTTCTTTGACTGAGTCAAGAGTATCCTCTCAAGTTTTTATAGTAAACTGCCAGTCATTTTTTTCTTATTTTTGCAAACCATCATTGCACATTGAAATCAAAGAGAAAACTCATTATTCTCGTCAAATTCTGCTTGTGTACAGCAGGGTATAGCAGATTGTATCAGCAGTTATTCATGGGTAAGCCTACATTTAACAGTTAAGAAGCCACTGAGAGCTGAATCGAAGTCACAGACTTCCAGTTTAAGAACTAGAAATTACAGAGGGAAAAGCACAAGGCTCTCTCCAGAGCACATAATTAGAGGTTTATGGTAATCACTGTTTGATGTGAACAGCACTTTCTAGCTATCTATTACCAGCACTGATTTCTGTGTATGCCATTCATGAATCACCCCTCTTACACATTTCTACTTGAACAACCATTAGAGGATTTCTCTGTTTAGGTCTTCATTTGAATTTGCCCTCTGACTATAAACATTCCTCCCATGCCTCTACCTAGTAGCCTGTTGCATACATTTGAAATAATATTAAGTGAATGTATAATGCTTTATTTTGTACCCATGTCCATTAAACACCACTACCCATCCATGGGAAGACTAAAATACCTTATCAATAATTTATCGATTATTTGACAATCCTAATGACTAGATGGAGTCAATGTTGCCTATGAAAATGTTTTGAATGGGGAGAGGGGGAAAGGCAATGGATGAATTTCTTCTCTAAAATAAATGAATATAAGGATCAGTTTAATAAAATGTAAAATACAGACATGTCATGAATCAAGCAGGTGCATATACAAACACACATAGCAGTTTTCAGTTTCAAAACATTTTCATTTTTGCATATCTTCCTCTATTTTTTGTTAACAGATATGTATATTTTATACAGTTGCAATTAAAGTACAAACTTACTTTTTCAGGCTATTTGTTTAATATAATATCATGAATTATTTTTTAACTGAAAAATATCTAAAGTAACAACACTTGTTCTGTGGGAATTATGGAAAGAGCATCTAAGAATCAGAGCAGAGTTTTCAGAGGCACCTTCACCAAGCTTCCGGGGCTGTAGGACTCAAATATATCAATGTTTATAGTGTCTGTAGGAAAGAAAGTCAAGGAGACAAACATAGGCAGTGCCCATCTAAGCACTGCCCAAGGGACTTGACTACTCCATCCCACTATAGGGACAGAGGCAGGTCATCTTACCTGAGATGAGGGAAGGTGTCAAACCACCCCAGACTAAAGTTATTAAAACTCCCATCATAAATGAATAAATACACACTTGGATTATAAATTGGCAACTCTGAGGAAACATTTCATATCATGTGATGGCTAATTTCTCAACAGAATTAGTAACTTGGCATTCTTATTTTATACATTGTTCTTGGGAGTTGGTTGACGGATATGTATGCATAAAGATATAATATGAAGACTTTCATTATCATTTAGTTTAAAACAGTGAATTTAAAAATAAAAGTTAAAGTGTTCATCAATAGAGGACAAACTCAGAGAGGTGGAACCTCTCTTTCTAAATATACTGGATCTTTCTAGCATACTCTTTCAAGGGGCAGATACTGGACCTTGGAGTCAGGTGCATCCTCAAGATGTGAATGTATGGCAAAAACCTCCACAATATTGTAAAGTAATTAGCCTCCAATTAAAATTTTACAAAAAAGAAAATGTGAGGGAGCACCAAAAAAAAAAAAAGAAATAAGTATTTAACTGACCACACACAGCCATAGTGGCTGTCACTGTGGAGTGCTGAGCAGATATCTGTGGAATTTCTAGAAAATAATATTTTAATAGCTGTGCTATATGTCACTTGATTGATCTTATAACTTCCCAGCATTGTGTATGATCATTTAAAAAATTCATATGTATAAATACACTGTTATATGTGTTTGTATATGTGCCCGTGCTTAATTCATGACATATCTGTAACATATAAATATGTACTGTTAGTGAAAAAGTTTAATCAGCTCATAAAATACCTAAGTGAAAAGTTTTTCTTTTCTACACACTTCCATAATAAATTCACTTCCCACTTCCATTGGTAAAAGAATTTGTTGTTGAAAAATTCCAGATATTTTCCTATGTACCAACATATCTATAAATATAATTACACATATAAAATAAATGTAGAGCTTCTTTTTTACATAAAGGTTACTCTTTACCAATTATTGGGTGACTTAAAAATATTAACTTTTTTTTAGGCCATCCT
>SJYQ01001227.1:367474-394545 GCA_006410935.1 Redunca redunca
CCATCCTTTACAGTGATATCATATATCTCTAGTTTAAAGATATCAATATTTACTTATTCCTCTATTACAATATTCCTCTGTTGATGGAGGAATATCAAACTTTTAAATGTTACTTCGAGATTTATTTTTTTCATAAATCTTTTAATTTCTGAAATTTCCAGCTCACAGAGGACATTTAACTTTTTAAAAAATCTGGTTTTAAACTAATTTATAATGAAAGTCTTTATATTATATCTTTATGCATATTGATCAGAATTTCTGTAGGATAGATTATGAGAACTGGAATTGCTGTGTTTTTAAAGATAATCAAAGGTTATTTTACTACAAGCTGTTTCAGTCTGCACTCTTTACAAAAACTACTTCTTTTTGGCTCTGCTGGGTCTCGGTTGCTGGCTGTCTCTAGTTGCAGAGAGCGGGAGCTACTCTCTAGTTGTAGGTATGGGCTTCTCATTGGAACGGCTTCTTTTGTTGCACAGTATGGGCTTTAAAGCATGAGGGCTTCAGTAGTAGCTGTGGGGCATGAGCTCAGCAGTTGCAGTGCCTGGGCTCCAGAGTGTCAGGGCTTCAGTCATTGTGGAACACAGGCTTAGTTGCTCTGTGACATGTGGAATCTTCCCAGATCAGGGATCGAACCCGTGTCTGCTGCAGTGGCAGGCAAATACTTAACTACTTGACCACCAGAGAAGTCCCGGTCTACACTCTTATCTGCAGTGTACGAGCTGCCCTTTTCTCCTTTCTCTTGGCTTTTACTAAGAAATATCTAACTTTTAAGTGTTGCTTCAAGATTTATTTTTTCATTTATCTGTTTAATTTCTGAAATTCCCAGTTCACAGTAATCCAAGTAAACAAGAAATACATAGTAATAACCAGAAAACTGAATATTAAGATTGTATTTTTGTTTTGTTTTCAAGCAAAATTAATTTTAGTTCTTATTATAAGCCTAATACATGAAGCTGTTTTTAAAAAGACATAGAAAACTAAAAAGAAAGAAAGAATAAAGAAACAAAAGAGAAAGCAAGAAAACTATCCATTTATGATTGTACTACTTCAAAACTCCCATTATTGATATTTTGGTATTTTTACTATCTATTTATGGGAATCATATAATTTTCATTTTGCATCACACACTGAAACCAGTGCTTCATTCTGTTTTTATCACTTGTATTATGCCTTTTTACCAAGTTTGGTTTTGTTAATAGGATACTAAATTTGACAAGTAAGTGTATAAGTTTGTGGAATCTAATTTTCTTCAGTAATGAAGGGTGAAACAGAATTGTTGTTGCTTAGTCAACAAGTCCTGTCCAACTCTTTTGTGACCCTGTGGACTACAGCCCTACACGCTCCTCTGTCCATGGGATTTCCCAGGCAATAATATTGGAGTGGGTTGTCATTTCCTTCTCCAAGGGATCTTTCTGACCCAGGGATCAAACCCACGTCTCCTGCATTGGCAGGCAGATTCTTTACTACTGAGCCACTTGGACTTCCCTCGAAGCAGAGTTACAGATAGATTAAATTTATATCCAACTAAAAAACTATTTTAAACAGTAATTACAAAAATTTTACTCACTGAAGAATTTTAGTAACCATGCAGGCAAGTCGTTGATTTTGCATAAGAGCCACGTTGAAGCTTAATAAATCTGTTATTTGACTAAGCTCCTGAGCTAGTTAGTTGCAAAGCTAGAACATGAAAATTGGTTTCCTTCGACCAGGTAAAATCATTTCCCCTTAGAACACACTTTCTGTTCCCTTATTTCTCAATCACTTAAACTTTTGCAGTAATTTAAAACTTGAAACCAAATTAACTTGTTTTAAATCTCACCTTTGCTTCATGTTTCTTTTCACCCTCTAAGCTAATCGGGAAATAGAATAGCCAGGAAGAACTGGATGAGAAAAAGAGTAGAAACTAACAGTTTATAAATACCAGGCCAAAACATGAAGCTAATTTCCATTTTTATAGCTAAGTTTTCCCCTACATTTATTTTTATATTAAGGTGAATTTATTTATGCTTATGGATATTTTTAAATATTACCTAATCTATTTAGTTTATTACTTTTGTTTTACCTCTTGCACATACCATGAAAGCAACTAGATTTAAATGTTAATATAAGTTAACGTGGGTGCCTCCCAGGTGGCTCAGTGATAAAGAATCTTTCTGCCAATGCAGAAGATGTGGGTTTGATCCATGAGTCAGGAAGACGCCCTGGAGAAGGAAATGGCAACCCACTCCAGTATTTTTGCCTGGGAATTCCCATGGACAGAAGAGCCTTAAGGGCTACAGTCCATGGGGTCTCAAAGAGTTAGACACAACTAAGGGACTGAGCACACGCAAGTTAATGTGATTTCTATATTAAGATGTTAAAAGTCCTATGCACACAAATACCTTTGTTTTCAAAGAAATTTCATTTCTTTAAAAGTAGAATAGCACAGCAGGGTACTTTGGATTCTTAAATATTGAAGCATGAAACACCAATCCAAGTAAGTCCCCAAATATGACTGCCATCTACATATTATAGCAGCTCAGATATAACAGTGTTTACAGAAAATGTTTTATTTGCCAGAAACTTCACATGTAATTATAGTGGAAGAAGGTAAAATGTGTGAAATAATCAAGCTGTTTCAAAGAGAAAATGCCGGTATTTGTCATTCCTGGAAAAATGATAGAAGGATAATCCAGTAGCACACTCAGATTTTTGTTTTCTTTTAAGTATTTATTTACATATGATCATATCTCAACCCTTGGAAATGCTTAATTTCTATTGATATATACAACTGCCGCAACCACTCATGGCCTTTAATTATCAAAGAATAAGAAATAAATATTCATTTCATATTTTCTTGGTAATCATTGCCTTTACAATTCAATTATTGGCACCTGAGAATGTTAATAATGAAATTTCAGTGTTCTCCTATGTAAGTGTTAAGTTGACTTGATTGAATTTGGAAATTCCATCATGAGTTTTTTGCTTAGGTAAAAAGGCCCCTTGATCCATGTCAATAATAAAATCATTAAGGAACTAGGGATTCAAATCCTTTACCAGAAACAGGTGTGTTTCAGGACAGTTGCACATGGGAAGCCTAAAATATCAATCTCTATTTTGAGTTTGACTAACTAATAAAATATAGGTATTATTTCAAACAAATTTTTACTCTTTGAGTCTTCAAAACATAAAAACAATAATTGCTGTTCCCTCTCAAGTCCTACCCTTTTCCTTTTTTTTGCCATCCCTTTTACAAAGATCTTCTAACATACAAGTGAATTGACAAAGCATGTAAAGCATGTAGGTGATTTTGGGTCACAGTCATTTCATTCTGTTTGTTTGTAAACTATTTCAGTGAATAATATCTAATACATGCATTTGTTCATGGAGACTCCATACCTTGAAACTGGGGCTAAATGAAAGTGTTGATTTTCTTGGATTATATTTGATGTGAAGTTAGGATTGTATTCTTTTGCTTCTTCTCCACCTTTCGTTATTCTTCTTCCCATGAGAAGTCTCAGACTGTCTTTCAAAGGGATAATAAGGAGAAGAGCAATCTTACCCTTTATGATAGTAACTTCTCAGTGTTTTTTGAACATAGAATGCAACCTGTCAGTTCTGAAATGAGTTTGGTGGGTCATGTCTAGCATTTGTATTGATGTACAAAAACATTATCAGAGTGTCTCAGAAGTAGTAGAGATATTTTCCTGTTAAACAGATATTTCAGTGTGTAAACATATGTGTATGTATGTGTATGCATGCACTGGGCTGCATGAAAACTATGGTTTAACTTTAGTTGTGATCAGAAAACTCTAATCTCAAAGTTATAGTGAATATCTTACTCTGGCCACAGCAAGAATATCCATAGAGACATAATCTTTGGTCACTCAATCGTGTTCGACTCTTTGTGACCCTTTAGACTATAGCCTTCCAGAGTCCATGAGATTTCCCAGGCAAGAATACTGGAGTGGGTTGCCATTTCCTCCTCCAGGAAATCTTCCTGACCCAAGGATTGAACTCACTTCTCTTGTATCACGTGCATTCCAGGCAGACTCTTTAGCAGCTGAGCCATACTGGAATGGGTCACAGTGAAATATCTGAACTTAATTAAATACTTTGTTCAGAGCAGGCACTAATGCACCATGGTTAGAAGACCTAGTCACTCCATTCTGTCAGACAAACTCTTCATGGATGATTATCTGAAATACCTGGCAGCAGATTTGCCCCAAGAGTGTAGACATACTGAAGACGGAAACCGCAGAGTGTACCGAACTCTGCAAACTGTGCAGAGGAGACTGAGTGAAGTGTTATGAAAAAAAGCCACTGGATTTCCTCATCTCTGGAATCCTCCAAACATCCTCATCCTTAGTGTCAGAATCATAATACCACGAATGAGGACAAGACAGTTTTTCAGAGTGTTTTCCCAGTCCTGAGCTAAATCAAACTTATTCCATGAATAAAAAGGCGTATGGGGAAAACTGGATATTTAAAAAATATCCCCAGCCTGGGAATACAAGATATCCCCAGTCTTGTAAAACTTACTCTGTGTCTCCTAACAGTTGTGTCTCAATAATATGTATTCATTTCCAGGAAGTCTTCTTGAACTAATTAAAAATAGGGGCTGGCACCTCTCTCTCTTTTATCTTAAAAACCTAAGTCATTGTTTTCCTTGTGTACAAAACTTTGCTTTCAACGTATGCTGTTTTTTTTTTTCATGTCCACTTTTCCTTTTATCATTAATACTTAACCCTCATCATTTTCTAACTTACTTTAACTGCTGCAGTGGTTAGGGATCATGTCTTAATTTACTTCTTAGGGCATTTTGAACAGTTAAAAATGCATGTGGTGAAATTCTGTTTAGAACAGTGTCACCATTATCCAGAATTTTATATTTTATTTCCCCTAAATGATTTTTAAAATATTTTTCTATGTAGGATTTTCTGCTCTGTGTATTTCTAATGAATTTTCTTCTAGACAGCTGCACAAATGTGAACAGTATAAACGAGTACTTGGCCATTTTTCTCTTTTGCTGCCTCCAAAACCCCTATTATACTCCCCTCTTTGGAAGGCCAAAATAGCAATGCCTCTGAGTGTTTCTCCCCTAGGAGCCTTTTCCATTTCTTTCTGTGGAAGTCCAGAGAGACAAATGCACTCTTAATGACTTGGCCTGCCGCACAGTCCCTGTCAGCAGCTTCCATTGCCCTTCTCCCACACAAAGACAGATCCCATTACGCTGCTCACATTGGGGAGTGCACCTCTGCTGGGATTTGAGGGTCTCCTGGGCACAGTGCAGCCCCTGGCAGCCCTGTGTGCTTAGATGCACGTTCCACATTCGCTGCAGGCTGTAGTTCCCTTTGGAGTGGGCCTCAGCTAAACTAAAACACATCTTCCTACTCTCCTGTTTCCCAGTGGTGAAGAACAGCCTGCCAGTGCAGGGGACATAAGAGATGCAGGTTTGGTCCCTGGCCGGGAAGATCCCCTAGAGGAGGGCATGGCAACCCACTCCATTATTCTTGCCTGGGAAATCCCATGGACAGAGGAGGCTGGTGGGCTACAGTCCATGGGGTCACAGAGAGGGTCACACTTACCCTCTACACACATTACCTTTTTCTTTTCTGTCCCCACATTTTGTACCCCATCTTCTGTCTTCAGGCATCTCCTGTGTGTCTACATCCTAAATCCCTGAGTCTTCTAATACACTTTCTCTTGTTAGACTCTTTCTAGTCTGCTTTATGGTCTAGACCTAAGAAAGAAATCTGGAATAATCTCGAAACGGGTCAGTGTGGTGTCCATTTCAGGTATCATACCTGCATTTTTGCAAAGATCTTTCTAGAAATGGAATATTAGTGGATTGTTGAGTAATCTGGTGGTACACTGGGGAAGTTTTAATCAAGAAAATGCCTTCTATCTTTCCTATTTATTCTTTTAATGGATTCCATAAATATATATTTTTTTCTGTGATCTTCAAGTTATCCCATGTAAATGTCTACCTCTTAATCCCATGTTTAAGACTAGGGTTTTTATATCTTTATAAACTAATAGAGTAATTTTCTCCTCACACTGTAGTTAGGAAGAAAAAAAAATGACTTAATTTAAATATGTAACTAGTTTGGTTTAAAGAAAAAAATAAACACCTAACTTGACTTGGTTCTTGAGATGAATCATATTACACACATCTATGTAGTGCTTACTACAAACCAGACATTTTACTTGTATTATTTTATTTAACACTTATATGAGGTAGGTCATATTAGTATGCCCACCTTATGGATAGTAACTGAGGCCACAAGGGCTAATCAAGATTCATACAGCTAAGTGTGATGAAGTCAGATTTTGCTATAATCTGTCAATGTATTGTATTCTATTAAAAAAAAAAAAAAGAAGTCTATTACAGATGGGGACACAGCACAAGCTTTCATTGATTTGCAGATGCATACCAGCTTTGCAAATGAACACTAGCCAAAGAAAGCCTGGCTTTTATTTCAGGGAGTGATATAGAATGCCAATTTTTCCTTCTTTCTTTCTCTGCCTCTCCCTCACTGTCTCCCCACAAGCACCCCCTTATCCGCCCTCCCTCCCCTCTCTTCCTTTCTTGCCACCTTGGCTGACCTGTTAGAGAGTGATAAGTATGCCATTTTCTCTTCCCTCGTTCTCTCCCGCTTTCCCTCCCTCCCTTTTTCTGCCTTCCTTTCCTTCTTTTTTCCCCCTAAATTCTTGGAGGCTGACAACAGTCCTTCTTGCCTGTACACTTTGGTTTTCATTCCCAAAGTGAAATAACAACCATTTTAATGACAGTCTGCCTTATTCTTCAAGTTCCTTGATTCCTCAGGTTTCTATTCATTTCCCTGGGAAGTACACCAGGAATAGGAAGAAAAATAAGAAATGTCTGTCCTCAAGGGGCTCACCCTCAGGCAGATGGCCGAAAGAAAGGGTGACGTTTAGAAGAGGTTGCCTTCTGTAAAGACTCGTGTGCTCTCTTGCCTTTGCACCAGGTACCATTTCTGTCAACACACTGCGCACGCCTTACACCGCTCCTGGCGAGAGTGAGATTCTGGACCTGGATGATGAGCTGTACCTGGGGGGCTTGCCAGAAAACAAGGCTGGCCTCGTCTTCCCCACCGAGGTGTGGACTGCGCTGCTCAACTATGGCTATGTGGGCTGCATACGAGATCTGTTCATTGATGGCCAGAGCAAGGATATCCGGCAAATGGCTGAAGTTCAGAGTACTGCTGGCGTGAAGCCCTCCTGCTCGAGAGAAACAGCAAAACCGTGCCTTAGCAACCCCTGCAAAAACAACGGCATGTGCAGGGATGGCTGGAACAGATACGTCTGCGATTGTTCCGGAACAGGCTACCTTGGCAGGTCCTGTGAGAGAGGTATGACTCCAAAGTCCAAGCAGCCAACTCCCCTGAGATGAAAAACGTATTCAGTGTGGACCTCACACCTTAAATGACCACTGAAATGTAATATGTGCTCTGGGGAAGTAAACTCTGCAAGCAGAGTGGCCACACGGATGCTTTACTGACAAGGCTGTATTGATTTTCAAGGGGCTTGATTCTGGGAATGCACAGCCCTTTAAGTATATCTCAGGAATACATAGTAAGGTCCTTTGCATCCTCGAGGGTATGGGCCTAAGATGTATCATAGACAATCACTGTCTCTCTTGCCCAGTTTTTAATTTCCAGACACTAGAAAGTAAAATTAAAAAAATAAAATGAATGAATCCAGCATACTTTTGGCATCTAGTGCTAATATGTAGGTCAAAAATAGCATTCAAAGCAAGCTAAGCTGTAAGCTGCAACTTCCCTGACACTGAGCCTGTTCATTTTACTTTAGTCGACCTTCTCAAGGTTGAAATTTGAAGAGTAAGGTGATTTTAAACCATTAAGTTACACCATATTTTCAGAAATGCACCCTAATTTCAGAGATACTTACCTTGGTCTAAGACTCAACTGATTACAGAAGGTTTCTTTACCAATTTGATATTAAGGCTTATTGTGTCTGGAACTCTGAATGGTTGCCTCCCTTTCCTTCTCTAGCAGAAAGCAAAGCTACATTTTTTTTCCCCTTTTCTTCTCCCATTAGAAGGAGAATAAGGGTTAAAGGGAAAGTAAAGTGTGATAGCTGCCACTGCTCATCTAGAGACCAGTCAAAAGGAAGAAATAGCAGAGCAAATAGGTCTAAGTATGTTTTTTCATCGACTCAAGGGTTTCAGATAAATGCTTTAGTCACTATACCCATTGCCACTCATTTTCAACAATGGAACAAAAATCAATATGAAAAAATATTGACGAGTTATCCCATTGTCCTCTCATGTTCCAAATAACATTGCTCTCTTAGACATTTAGCCTAAAGGAACCTGACATCTATTTTTCAAGCTGTACACATCTAGTCACTTTGCCTTTGCACTCCTGAAATAGTTTAATTTAGTTAAGCTGACACTTTTTACAGAAAAAGTGGTTTTTTGTTTTTTTTTGGCAAAATCTAAAGTTGAAATGTGGCTTTGATTCTTTATGTTAATGAGAGGGTTCATCAGCTTATCAGTTCTATTGATAACAATCACTGTAACAATCAATAATCATGACCTAATAATCTAATGATGATCTTAAATTACGCACCAAAATACTATCACTGTTCTGGATTTTACAATGAGATAGGTCTCTAGATAGATACATATTTTAATCACATAGATTCATTCATTCTCCTAATACCTAATTGCAATTCCTGTGAATAGTCATTAGAGGTTAATTATTTGTGCATAGTTTCATGTGTAAGGTGTATATTCTCTGTACATTTCCCCTTCTAATTTATTTGTTTGCATAGTATAGTTTTTAGAAATTGCCCAAAGGAGCCAACAACAACAACAAAGTGACAAAGCTTGCAAGATAAATTATAGTTAAGTATGATGGGAGATTAGGAGACCTGTGTAATTTAAGACTCTGTTTTCATTTTAATCACTCAGAGAGCTGTCACTTATTCTGATGCCTCCTGCTTAAGTGAAGCTAGAAACGGGTATAACTGAGCTATCACACAAATTACAAAAGCCTTCAGTTAAATATGCATGGTGTACCACCCTGTGGCAGTATTCCACTACTGCATATGGCAGAAATAAGAAGGGAAATTCTAGAGCTCCCTAAACCAGAATGAGGGAAAGGAGCTATTTATATGTTGCAATCATTAGAAGGAGGGGTGGCAAGCATATGCAGATTTGCAAATGAGAATTTAATAGCAAGTTTCATCACTGGGTTTCAACATACATTTTTAACTGACAAGTGGCTGAAAATTTCTGCAGATTTCTTTGTCTCCAGGTTGGTTGTGTATTGAGGAGAGAAAATAGTCATTTTTGTGTGTTCTCTGTTTCTGAACTAACCAGTGTATTATGAGAAGTCTTTGCTTTTCAGAATTAATTTTCTTGCTCACATTATGGCATCTCCCAAGAACAAGAGTGAAGTGGGATGCTTGTCATGTTCACTGCCACAAAATTTGGCAGCTGTGCAGTTCCCAGCTCTGCCCTAGTTCAGTCAACACAAGATCATGTCCAGCCTTCAGGGTTTCCAGTTCCAAAGAGAGTGCTTAGACTGTGGTTCTTCGCATATACTCTGATCACATAAGGCTGTTGATCACATAAGAGTTGACTGACAGCTCTTGAAATTTTTTTAAAAAGGCATTTCAAAGTTTCTGTTTTACAATTATTAAGCAATAAATGTTAATTTATAAAGAAGCATGTTCAAGCCCTCGGACAGTGCTCATGGGGAATGCTGTTTTAATCACATTATAGGAAATCATTCTTCACTACATAAGCAATAGAGTTTATAAGAAAGATCAGAGTATTTGCTGACTTAGGCAAATAAGAAAATAGTATTTTGCTTGAATGTGTATTGATCCCATAAAGAAGAGTAGCATAGAAATCATGTCCAATTGAATGTAGATTGAATTCAGCACCTTTTCTCCTGCTTTACATTTTATAAATCTGAAAATTTGTGGAGACTGGTCATACAGAAATTATTTTTGGTTGTATGTACATGGTATCATCAGAGGTCTACTTTATACTTGTTTGTTAAAGCTCTACCAGATGGAGGGACAGATGTCAGAGCAATATAATTTGGCTCCCTGTCTGAGTTTCATCGTTGATCACAATATGTGATTGCCTTTTGGCAAAACTGAGCACAGGTGTACACTTTAGACCGCAAGAAGGAATAACACAGAAAAGCAAATTTATCAAACTTAATGACAAGGAGGAAGGAGACAGAGGAGACAAAGTTGAAACTTTTTCTCCCTTGCTGAGAAGTACTATATTGAAATTAGCTTCTTAAAGAACTCTTTTGTGTTCTAAGTGGTAAAGTAAGTTTACTAATGTCTAAAGGATGCTGCCAAATAGCATAACCTTCAAATGTCAGAATGTTGTTTACCATTTATTTGGCAGCTCTCAACTACAACCTTGTACATTTTCCATTTCTTGTCTAATTAAACGTTAACTCTAATTATGAGGAATCATTTAGGCATTCATTTGTCATTTATCAACAGGTTATTTTCACATTGAGAATTGTTTAAAATGGCACTCAGAGGCAGTCGAGTTTTATTACTTTACTGTTATTTCATTCCTGCAGCTTTTCAGAGAATATTAAGGCCAATGATACTTATTTTCTTTTTTACTCTGGATTGTATTTTATACAATATTTATAATCCCTTGTCAGTCATCTGTATTTCTAAAAGAATGTTCCCTCTACTTAATTTTTAATCAGATTAAGCTGTATTTCATACAAGAATGAGATAATTTTTAAAAATGGTAGTTGAATAATAGAGACTAAATTTACAGATTAAATAAGAGAAAACTAAAAATATTTTAGCCCTTGTATCTATATAACACCAAAGTAACTGATAATGGCTTTTAAATTTTTATTCAAATATATGTTGCTTTATAGGTAGGGACAGTGATTGGCTATAAATTAGGAAGGGGTATGGTAGAGATCAAGCGTCTTTAAGATTATACTAGAAGCAGTTTTTTTCCTAATGTTTATTGCAACTTTACAGTCATGCTTTATTTTTTGAGCAAATCCTACTAGATTTTCTTTAGGGAAACGTTATTGGAAAAATATGATCCATTGATAGATATGTGATATGATGTAAAACCACCATATTTTAAGGGGATTATATTTTATCTTCTCAGTGCTTAGGTCAATGCTTAGCTATGAGACCCCTATTTTGGTAAACAGACCCCTCTCATAGAATGTCTTTTATGACACTGTTATGGGTTCCAATGTAGACTTTAAGGAATATTTTGTTCATATACATCACCAAAATTAGATTCACTTACAATAGACAGAATAAACACTTAATCTCATTAGTGAGTATTTACATATACATGATATCCAAATTGAAATAAGCTCTTTCACATACCTTCAGTATCAAGTCCAATCATCAGTTCAGTCAATTTTATCAAGACTCTGTGGTGTGCCTGGTGCACTTGGCTGATGACAGAGAAAGAAGTAGGAGGACTCAGCCTCTGCTGTAACGATATGCATACAAAAGGCCAAAGACAGATTACAGACACATAAGAAATGGTAATTTAAAAAATGCTAAGTAGATATAGAATAACTGGAGGGAGAATTAAAGAAGTGCTTGCAACAGGTATGTCTGGAGTAACATTTGATCAGAAATCTGAATGCTGAAGGAACCAGCCGTATAAAGATCTGGGGCCGAAGCCTTTTAAGGCAGAACGTGCCTCAGGTGCAAATACTTGAATGAGAGATGAAATCAGTGTGGCTGGAATTTACTAAACAAGGGAGGACATGCTCAAAGCTGAGGCAGAGAGATGGACTGGGGCTGATTCACATAAAACGTCATAGGTTAATAAAAGGAATACAGATTTTATTCAAACTGCAGTGGTGGGAATCTATTGGTGAAGGGTAGGGAGGTGAAGGATTAGGGGTGGGTGGGGTGGATGTGCCTAGATGAAGTAATGAAGTGATATGATCAGATTGGCTCCTTTAAAAGTTTAGTTTGGCCACTATGTGTAGGGAGAAAGAATAGAAGTAGGGAGGCCATTGAGCGAGCTATCCTTATTGATCTACGTGAGACATGGGAGCAGAGTCTGATGTACTGCAGTGGCACAAACTGATTGATTCAGAAGGTGGATTGGAATTAGAGTCTACAAGACTTGCAGATTTGCAAACAGATTGGATACAGCGGAGAGAGTAAGAAAGAAAGCAGAAAGGTTAAGATCTGAGTAATGGCATTAAGCCATTTACAGAGATGGAGAACACGAGCAGGAGCATGTTCATTGGAGCCGGAGAATTTGTTCATTATTGGTGTGTGTATCTTGTTCAAATAGGAGATGTCAAATAAGCAATGGCGGATGGATGTTTGAGGGAGCTCAGGAGAGAAGTCAGGACTGTTTATAAGTATTAGAGAGAGTGAGCATATGAGTTGACCCAGATCCCTTAAGAGGTAGAGAGAAGAGAAAGGTCCTCAGCAGGGAGCTCTGGAACCCTTACTGATTCTGGATGTGCATTCAACCCCGAGATGATAACTAATGACTGAAGTCTGTTAGAAGCAATACTTGATTTTCCTGATTTTGAGAAGATAGTCTTGCAAAACCACAGCTCCAAAATATAGTCGTAATAACAGGCATGGTTGTATCACTAAAGTTAATTGCTGTCAATAGTCAAGAGAATGAGAACTTCCTAGTTTGTTTTAATTTCAGATAGTTTTTCTTTTATTAAATGGTATCCTGAGTTATCAGAACCCATGACAAAGCAACATGATTCATACTTGTTTCACTGTTCCACAACCATATAGTGTTCAACATGAAGGGGTGCTGACTATTTCTTAAAGCAGTCAGTTTGAGATCAACAGTTTTGCTCTTTGCCTCTCTGTGTTTCATGCAAAATTAAGCAACTTCTCGATTAAAGCCATCTACTTTTCTTTAGTAGCACACATCCATACAAGCTCTTTAGTTCCACCCCCATCCTCACTCAGTGTTACCCAGGTACATAGTTATTGACTTTTTGGCGATAGCTTAATTTTTTCGGAACACCAGGGTGGTGCTTACAGGTAATACTTTAAGTTACCCCTTATCTGCAAATGAACTTTAATATGAAGTTACGGTTTGTGTCTTTGTGAAAATGAATTACCTTTTTCACCCCAGTGACTCAGAACATGTTATTACCTGTTGTTTGGTAATACCAATTGTTCTTCTGTTTCTGAACCTCACCTTTGGAAAAGTGTTGACTTGATTCCTGTATTTAAGTCATAATTTTAGTGTTTCTTTTTTGATTGTATTGGGGCACAAAATTATTTTTTAAAAATGATAAAAGTAACTTTCCTTAGAATCATGAGGCTTTTGAGGTAAGAAGAGGCCTTAGAGATGCTCTAATAGCACCCTCTCATTTTGCAAGTGAAGGATTCGAGCCAAGTTTAATTTCACAGAGCTGATCAGTGGCCTAGCCGTATAAAAATAAGCACAAATGGTAGCCAGTACTTCAAGCCAGGCTTGCACTATCGCTGTACACACACATACGCACAACACAATATGATCTCTGCTCTTGAGGAAAGATATGCATCCATGAACATGGCTAATCCTACATGATGAATCGGGTACAGAAAGGGAAGTGCAGCCACCTCTGCTTTGAACTTTAAGAGATACTTCTCCTGTGACTTCTCTTTCCAGTTAAAAAAGAAAATTGCTCATTTTGGAAGATGAGTCGAGTTTGTGTCTTGTCTTTTATATGGGAACCTTTAATAGTTCATGCTTTTCCTTTTCAAAGTTTTTATGTACTAAAATGACCCACAGCTTTTATGTTTATTTCCCAACTATAGAAGCAACGGTTCTGAGCTATGATGGGAGTATGTTTATGAAAATCCAGCTCCCGGTGGTGATGCACACGGAGGCTGAGGATGTGTCCTTACGGTTTCGATCCCAGCGTGCATATGGCATTCTCATGGCAACCACCTCCAGAGACTCAGCAGACACCCTCCGCCTGGAGCTGGACGCAGGGCGTGTGAAACTGACGGTCAACCTAGGTAACAACTCACCTTCCCCCATTGAACTAACACTTTTCACTTTTTGTTCAGTTTTGCCTGCAAACATTTATCAAGTAGCCTGTTTGCCATGGAAAGTTAAAACACTTAATAGTCTCATCTCCATTATTTAAATTCATTTAGGTTTTGGGGACATCTTTTTATTGTTTTTATATTGTTTAACATAATTTACTGTTTTGTGGTTCCTTCCACTGAGGGTTCTTAAAAGGGAAGCCATGTGCATTAATAAGATTATTGAAAATACGAATTATTACGCTTGATGATGCCCCAAACTGAATTTCCTATTTTTACAATGACTGACATTCTGATTGGTTATAGATAAAATCCTTTCAGATAAAATAGAAATCCACCCACTTTGACTTGGATAGCACATGCTATAAAATGTCAGATATCTAGTTTGTGATCTGGATCAACAGTTGTTCTTTATCTACCCTTGGGCTTCTCCTTTGAACAGTTACCTTCGTGGTATCCCATCTTTTCTGTTTGGAAATACTGTGTGGTGATATTTTGCTATCAAACAACAATCCACAACCCTTCAATGCCCAAAGTCTGCGGCCCTCAGCAAGCAGCCACGAGAACACTAAAAACACAGACTCTTCCGCAGAAAAATAATGCTTTCCTGCTTAACTGTAGCATTCACAAAGAGTCACTACAGTAAAACCTCACCAAACTGGATAAAATCTAGGGGAAAATCAGGCCAAAGTAAGAAAAAGTGTGAACTGTAAAAAAATAATGTAAGCATATTTCAACTAAAAAAAATAATGTAAGCATATTTTGACTAAAAAAAATAATGTAAGCATATTTGTTTTCAAATACATTAAAAAACACAAATTAGTAGCTCAAAAAATCTTAAGGAAAGGTCTTACAAGGCTAATGTTAATGGGTGGTTAAGAATTATCCATAATTAGCACATTGTTTCACGGAAGTTGCTCCGTCAGTGTACTTGAAATCAGTTTTCTTTCCAAACCTGGCCTTTCACAGTTTGTTTCATTTTTCTCAGACAATCTCTGCTCATAGCAAATGAAGAATTACAAATGTTCTGCCCAATAAGTTTCAATATAATGAACTCCAAATAATAGGAGTACAAATTAATGAGGTTTTACTGTATTTCCTGGAAATAATGAACACACACAATAAGGAATAAGCGGAAAGAGAAAAATAAAATTCAAGACTACATAGATTTACAAAAAGTGTAGCAAAATGTGATGAGGTATGGCATTTGTGAAAACCCCACATATATCAAACTGTGCTGGGCAGAGTAGTAGCTCATAAAATATAAAATGATTTCATTAGTAGTTTGTTGCATACAATTACATTCAATTAATATTAAGTTTAAAAGTCCAGTAATAAGGTTGTTTTTCTTTTTATTGAAGAACACATACTTTTTCACTCTTCTGTTAGAGTTCCCTCTAGTGACAATGATAGGTTACTACAAGCCCATCAAAATTGCCTAGTTTCAGTAAAGGGGCTAGTAGCCGGAGGAGGTGAACACACTCATGGAAATTTTCTAACAGCAAAGCATTCTGTGGAAAGAGTTGTGTAGATGCTGATCCTTGGCTGTTTGCAACCACTTTTCTGATGCGGTTGACGACACATGACAAACTCAGCTATATGGAAACAGAATCTAGGTTTGTATTTTTCATGTTCCCCAAAGGCATTAAATACAACAGCCAAATCCAACAAATATTTATCTACATATAAAATAAACATAAAACACCCAACATGGTCCTTTAAAGATAACCCTTATAATTATAATCTATGCTATTCAGATCAAACATTCCATTCTTGGGGAATCTGCTTTTATATAAGAAGAAAGTATAAGAAAATAAAAATTAATAGCAGTAATAACCATGAAACTTATTACATAGAGATAACATAGTTAGCTCCTAACAGAGGAATAGGCCTGTGTGCTCCCGGGAATGACACTACTCCTTAGCCACTAGAGTTTATCTAAAGGAAACAAAGTGTTTATTTCCTTCTCCAATTACTACAAGGCATGGAATCCAGCTAACTCCTGGCTGTTTACCTTTTTTTGTCCAAGTAAGTAGTAGTAACAACAGCAGCAACAACAATAATAAATACATTAGAGTGAAATAATAATTTCAACTAGCTCTCCATTTGACCACCACAGTTCTAAAGCATTCTGTTGGCCTTTGCGGGATAATAGATTTTGAAGGTCCAAGATGTCTGAGCCTAGCTGAGCTTGCACTGTTCCCCATTGTGACGGAGCACTTTTTAATTAAATTGAAAACAGTGATTTGTTCTTTCACAGATGGGGAGAAAGCTGCAGCCAGTCTAAGCCAAGCATCTTTGACAGTTAGCAATTCTTTATTTCACTTAGATTTGTCACCATGTAGCTTTGTTTGAGTTGGCCATTTTTTTAAAAATTCTTCTCCCGTTGTTTCCAATGGTGAAGTTTTATAACAAACAATCTGGGTTCTAGAAGTATGTAAAGAATAAACGATATGGAGTGGCCATATTTGCATGTGTCTGTCCCCAGAAGGGTGGACTGTGATTTTATTGGATGTCTGCAGCTATTACTTTGAAGGATAAATTTTCATTTTTCATCTATTCTTCCCCATCTAGATTGTATCAGGATTAACTGTAATTCCAGTAAGTGCCTATTCAAAATTTTTAAAATGTTATTCCTCCATTATGATGTAGCTAGTGAAGAAAAACAAAAGAAAGAGCAAGAGAAAGTTGTTTATAAAACTCATGAGTTCACTTTTGAAATACACCAGTCCATCATCTGGGTTGTAAAAATTCATTTTGAAATCTGTCCAGCTGAAGACGTTCCTGCTGCAGTTCCTACCTCTAAGTGGGAAAAAGAGGTGAGAAATATCCTGTAACAGAAGGTACCAACACCTCTATAGACCTGTGGATAAAGCTGACAGCATTTGTATTTTGGTAAATCTTGGGCTCCAGTAGTTCTCTCTTCATAACCAAATTAGGATAAAATGCTGTGGGTCTTAATTTCCTTCACTTTCTGTTTTTATCTCTCAAATCAAACACAGAAAAAAATCCCTTTCATTTGAAAGTTACTATTGAACTCTTCTAAATTCAACTAAAGTTTTACAATGAAAAATGTGTGTTTTTCCAAGTTTTATATATATTTATATATATATATGTACATATATATATTCAGAATATGACTTATCTAAAGAGTTTTTCTGGTTTACTGAGAGTATTTACATAATGAATTTTTACATCCTAATCATATATCTGCAAAAATAACCAAAACCCTTCAAATCTGTGATATGCATGCCAAGTGATGAGATAGAAAAGATGCATGGACTGAGTTTTTTTTAATTTGGACTAGAGAACTTGAAAGGATGTAAGGACTGTGATTTTATTTTGAGTTGTAGCATTATCTTGAGTGAATTTATTTATTTACATAAATATTTAGGTTTTTCTTTTCCAGGTTTTGCTGACCACATTAAGGAATCTCCTCCAATATAAAAAAGTTGTTAGCTATTTAACTAAAATGGTTCTAACAAGCTTCTAATCTTTCATTGTCCCATTCAGTAAAATATATATATTTTTTATATCCTTGGAAAATGCTGAATGTGAGTTGATGGAATGCACTCCCAAAACCTTTGGCTATGTATCCAAATGGCAGTAAATCATCCTCTGAGGAACAAAATGGTGGTCTTCAGCTTACAAAAGCAATAAGCTTATAAAGCATGCTTCTGATAACTCAGATTTGCCTTTAAAATATTTTAATATTCATTTTAAAGGAGCATAAAAGACTCTCCAATTATAACAATAAAAAGGTAACAGAATCATGATTGGTAAAAAAAAAAAAAATTAAGCTGTTAAACTGTCATATAAGGCATTAAAACAGAGAAGGCAATGGCAACCCACTCCAGTACTCTTGCCTAGAAAATCCCATGGACGGGGGAGCCTGGTGGGCTGTCGTCTGTGGGGGTCGCATAGAGTCAGACACGACTGAAGTGACTTAGCAGCAGCAACAAGGCATTAAAAATCATCTCAAATAGACTCTAGTTCCTGAACTAATCTCTCAGAGTTCTCACACAAGGGAAATTTTTTCAAATATTCATCATCTCCTTTCAAACTCCGTCTCTACCACACTCTGAAAAGAAGCACAGTTTTACCAATCTGATACCATGATCCAGCTTGCTTTCACCTCTGGACGGTATCAAAGTGACAACTCACAAAACCCTTTCGTGAGGCCAGATTTGTGACTCAAGGCAGCTGTAGATGTTCTGGATGCTTCCTGGATCTTAGAAAATCCATGTGAGGAAACTATTTCTTTCTAGACTTCTGCTTTATTTTCATTTATATTAGGTGTGCAACAATGCATGGGTTTTTAGATTTACAAAATTTGGCTACATAAACTCTAGTATTTAATGGAAATTTCCCCATCAAATGTGCTTCTGTGTTCTCTAGCTCTATCATTTTAAAATACACGTTTATGGTCCAAATACCCTTGTTAGATATTTCTCTTTATTTGGCTCATTATTATAAGACTGATACTAAGTATAATATTTTCTCTAGATATTTCACAGAATAATACTTTTGAGGACAAAGGTCTTTGACGGTTAGTGGATTTTTCCCCCTTTTTAAAGATAATATCTTACCCTTAATTTTACTTGAATTAAACCAATGATTATGAGCTTTCAGTGCATACTGGAGACAGGACTGCAAATGCCTTAACTTGACAGCAGTCACTGGAAAGAACATTCAGTGATCAGGTAATGTTTTTATTTTCTTTGCCTTTGTTTTATATGGGGAATAATAGGCAGATATACCCAGAACTCCAAGTTCCATTAAGAAATCATGTTATTACTCAACTTTGAGGATAGGGAGGAATTTACATTTTAAATAATGCAAATCTAACTCACAGTGATTAAATAAGCAGAGATTTCCACCCGGACTGTATTTCATACTCATAACAAAATATAAATAAAATACTTATATCTCAGTATAACTTGTAGTTTAATGAAAGACTGATTTATTACATTTATCCTCTGCAAGCCATGAGTTTGTCTGAAAGTGAAATGTACATTTACTAACTCACAAACTTATACTACCACCATCTAAAAATTATACCATACCTAAGATATCAGCTGTGTTGTGAGCTTAATATGCAATACCTTAGTTGATATTTTTAAGACAATTTCCACAGAAAATATATATATGGTAACAAAAATTATCATACTTTGAGAATTAATAGTAAATGATAAATCATTAATTTTGAATGGGAATCTCTCATTTCTCTACACTTATACAGAGTTGCTCTACTGTTTCCTATAGCTGCTCGATCCTTTTTAATCCTCTCTTCCCTCAGCTTATGGCAGGTGTTACTTCATATGGAAAAGAAAATACATATATCATCAGATTCTCCAGTCTTTGCTACTGAAGAATAGGTATTAGCTGAGGAGAGAGGAAGGTCTAGCTGTGTTGCATGTATTCAGACCTGCAGGACTACAAGACGGCAGATATATTTCTTTTTCAGCCCTTCCTGTGTCAGTAGTTTAGATGCAGCAATGAACTCTTCCACAGACAGGCCGAGCAAAGTCTTTTGTTAAGGTTCTTTTGAGAAAAGGCTGATTTGAATTTCAGGAGCCATCGCTGTTAAACTCTTTGTTGCCACCATCCCTCCCTCCCCTAATAGGAAGAGCTGTCAAGAATTTTTAAATGGAAGGAAATAGCCCATTTTTATTTAAAAATAAAAAGCTTATTTTCATGTGTGGAGAGGGTTTTTTTTTTTTTTTTAAAGAACCATCTCTGTGAATAGCAGTCACGTCAGTGTCAAAATGTATGCTTTGATCTCTCTGATTACAAATAGAATGTCTCTGTACACAATCCCAGACCAGACTCAATTCTTTAATGTCCATTAGCTTATTTCATTACTAAGATATGTTTGTTATCTACAGCTTGGTATTAGATTAAGTCAGTATTTGAAAATTTATGGAAGGGAAGGCAAACACAGAAGTGTATTATATCTACAGCCCTCCATTGTCATCTATCCAGGATAGTCAGATTATTCTTGTCTCTTCAGTCAACTCCAATATGGAGAACCACAATCTACCATCATAAAATAATTTTATATGGAAGTTGGTAAAAGAGCCACCATCTTTTACTGAGATAATGTCTTCCCTGAAGTAAGTGAAACTTACTTCAGTAAAGGTAGATGGGAAAGGACTGTAGAGTCACATTCTTTTAACATAAAGAACAATTATTTGATTAATGAAAAAAGGTCTGGTTATAGATGATTTTACACAAATCATTATATATTATAGAGATATACACTAGTACCAAGTTATTACTAAAAGAGGCCAAGTCAGACGGAATAGTGCTTTGTGACTAACACATTATTTGCACGAAAAGTGAGTGTATGTGAGGGTCTCTTCCCTAGCCCATAGTGTTAATTGACCTAAGTGTTTTAAAAAGCGTAAAGAGTACAAAAGAAAATTTCTACTCCCTGTGAACTTTCCTCAAATGCATTATTAGTAGAGTTTCTAGTATTATTATAATAGAAATGACATTGGTTTTATCCTGCATTTTCTTTGTCTGCCAAAGCTTGAGAGAGAGTGACCAAGAGAGTCTCAGTTTCAAATTTGCTGCCCAGTTATCAATACATCCAAAGTCATTAGGCTATGTGTTTCTTTTTTTTCTGATAATTTGGGATCTGTAGTGGTATATTGCATGTTTTAATAGTCTCAGTTTTTTTTTCTTTTTCTCTTCTTTTAGTAACCTTACAAGTTATTAGTATTATAATCTTTGAAGGTTTAAATACATTGAAAATTTGAAAACTAAACTTGCTCCTATCAACTATAAGTGAGTCCTAGTTGTCATATAAATAACTACTTTAATTAAATATGTAGCAGATGCAAGGAGGATTTTGTGATTTTTGTTTTTGTTGGTGTTGTCTCTCCCTTTTATTTTTTTTCGTCTTTTCAAGTCAACGATATAATTATGGAATATCCTTCTTGCCCACAGGAAGGTTTGCGGCCACCTCTAAATTCATATAAACATGCATTTTAATAAAACCATGATCTTTGATGTTTACTTTGCTTGTTTATTTATTTTTGTTTATTTAATCCTTATACATGTATCTCTTCTGCCCACCTGTTCTTTCTTCCTTCCAAGATTTACTCATCTTTCTTTTCCATTTCCAATGTTGTTTACTCTTGTTTTCTTACAAAAATAAAAGCTCTATGGGGTGAAAAAATATCCCAGCAGGCAGAACTTCCAGCTACGTTTGGCTTCTTACAGAAAATGATTTATTTAAAACACAAAGATAATAAAATTGGAGATGGTGTTAATGTGGGCAGAGTGTCAAGGGTTGAAGTTCAGCTTCTTTTTTTGGCAGTTCATTGTCTAAGGATTGCAAAGAAGGAAAATCTAAGGCCAAGTACTTAGCCTCACTTTTGACTTGGATATAGTGAAGAAATGCCCTGAGTAATATGATATTGGAAAATGTACTATGATGGATGCCCAGAGTGGATAATAAGATCTTTGTATTATCATTCTATTACTAGAATGAAAAGATCAACTGGATATTAGTTATCACCAATTTTTTTATATAGATAAAAAATGGAAAGCAATAAAAGAATGCAAAATGTCAACCAGTGGCACTTAAGCCATATTAGATTGCTTTGATCAGGCTGCCACTTGGCAGACTACTTAAAAAGATATGAGGGAATATCAGGAGGCTGACTCTTGTTAACATGAAGCAAATATTCAGTTCAGAGCAGCTGCCTGGTGCCTGAAGAGCAGAGAACTGCAAAAGGAGCCTCTGTCTCTGCCTCCACACAACCATCCTTGATTTGAAGAGTTCCATCATTCACTGCTTCTCACTGATTGGTGCTGTCCATCCACCTAGGATAGGAGCTGCTCAAGGAATAAAGGAAGATAAATATATACATACAGAAAAGGGCAGGTTTTTTTTGTCTGTTTGTTTTTCATTGCTGTCATTTTTAAAGCTTCAAGTATATATGAAGGAAAGGAAAAGAATGTTTATGAATGATTTTCAACAAAAATATAAGAGAATTTACATATAAAATAAAGAGACCATAGATTTCTAATGAAAAACAAATAACTCAAGCAAAAGCTGAGTCTTTTTCTTAAGGCCCATTGTGTAGGCAGTGTCTTTAGAAAAATATCAAAAACGGAATACAATTTAAGGAAAGCCCATTTGAATTATCCACTCTTAATATTAAGAGAATCATAAAGAGTGCACATTTAATGACTACATAGATTGTGCAAAATCATTGTATGAGAGCTTCGTAAGTAGAAGACTTGGGTCTATTTTAGTGAACAGTTAATTGGCTTATTGCTTACATGCAAATATAAAATGCTTCAGTGTTTTAAAAGATTGCTCTTTTGGTGCAGGTTAAGAATTCATCATGAAATCCGTCTCAGTTATTAATTTAGTCAGTTGAACATCTTATTACTATGGCAAATGGCTGTGCTCAAAGAAATGCAGAATTCCAGATTTGTGTTAACCAAATTCATCAAATTCTCTTTCATTGTTGAAAGTTAGCGTTGTAACTATGGCCACAGTAGAAATTGTCAGAAAAGCCTATAATGTTTCAGAAGAAACATTCTGAACTTGATATTTCCCTTGGCTTCTGGGAAAAGGAAATTTTCTTTTCTACCACAAAATGTCACAAATTGTGAGACCACAACTTGTTGATAACAGGTTCCTATTGTGCTATTAGAGAGCTGATTTCTAAAACATTTGCCATTTCCTTCATAGGTTAGAGTTTCGCCTTGTTTTTGTTTGCTTTTTGATAGGGAGGTAGCATTTTAGCAAGCTATCACTGATCCAAAAAATTGAAGGTGAAAATATGAATTAGACATTGCTAGCTAGTATTAAGGGTTTTTTTTCCTTAATCTAGCCAGTCTTATTGTGAGATATATGATTAGAAGTTCATTTATTTTAAAGAAAACAATAATTGTTTGTTTGTTTGTATTTGGAGCATTTTTTTTACTTATGTGTTTCTATGATTCAGGTTAATAGACAGTTAATCCTAAAGGCTCAGAAAAACTAAAAAGTTCTCAAAACTTCTGTTTAAAATAGCCTCTAATCCTTAGGACAGCCTTAACGTTCAATGATGATACAAAGTGCCACGACAAATAACTCATTTTACAAGTGTAGGCTTGTAAAATATATTAATATTTTATATATGAGTATATTGCAATTTAACAAATATATTGCAATTTTACAAGTTTTGCCTTCCTAATCTTTCTCAAAAGAAAGCCATTAACAATTTACACTTCATCAATTACTTACGTATCAGAAAATATGGAAACAAATAATATAATCATGGATTTCAATTCCTCATTTAGTCTCTAGATAGACATTATGTATCTGCTGACTGCTAAAGTGGATACATAATTTAAAAGACATTTTGTCCACTTAACCGTGTATCAGACATGCTTAATATAAGCCTTCAAGCTGAGCTTTGTTTGTTTCCTCTCTTCTCTACTCACTCACTTCTGCTTGGTCATAGCTTCAACTGTTTCGGGTCTTCGGCTTACCATGGTGTCTCCTACCTCATCGTTATTTGTCCACTGTCTCCTCCTGTGCATGCCTTTTTTTTTTTTTTTTTGCTGCTCCTTAAACTGTTGACTAAATGTATGCTATGTTTTCAAACTCCCCTAGAACGAGAATCTAGTGGATTCATTACTTATCCTTGCTCTGTTGAGCAGAGCTTTCAAGTCATGTCACCTCATGAGCCACTGACCAGACTTTAACTTTGGGGGAAGATGCCCACAGGTGATCCAATGGAGTGTCCTCAGAGAAGGGGGCCGCAGAGTCAGTATATGTACCTCCAGGGTAATGAATGAGCAGTGGGCTTTCCCCACAAGCATCTCTTCTTCAGGCTGTCTGATTAACAGTGTTTTGACTTTAACCACGAAATACCCTTGAGGATTATAATTTCATCAACACATTACTGACAAATGGTACATAAGTCAAGAGAGCAAGGCTCTTTAAATCAGGGGGAAATGTATGGAACCATAAAAAAGTTGGAGATTGAAATGTTCAGGTCTTATCCAGTTCTCTTACCTGTGACCAATGGGAACAAAGAGCAAGGTGGGTAAGAAGTACATTATGAAAACCATTTCCCAAAGGTAAAGTAAGAAATTCTAAGAATATTTCAATTACTGTTACTTTTATTGTACTTAGTATTGGATTGTTCTTTGTTATTTGTTCTTTGAATGCATCATTCATACAGTTGTGAGTATTCTTTACCCTCCCATCACCCTTCCCAGGAGGTCAGTCTAAATATAAGACTTGAAATATTTTACGAACAGTACTATTGAAATAAATATGTTATATGTGTTTCTTTAAAAATATAGGGTCACAGTGTGCAAATGTTTTGCAACAGTTTTTTTCTTTTTTACTTCAATAATATACTGAAAAAATATTAATATGTCCAGCTTGTGAATATAACATGCAGTACTGAAAAATCTGATCCATTGCTTATTTCAGATTTTATACTGTGTTAATATGAAGCAGATCGAGGTCACTGAGACAGCTGAAGAACAATAAAATAGGGAAAAAAACATATATGTACAAAAATAAATTCTATCATGATTCATCAGAGACCTCAAAGCAATCATATGAACACTGATCAGAAGCATCTGTGAGCAAGATCTTAAAAAACAATCTAGATTGGAATAACTGTAAATGAAAAGATACTTCGCACTGGTATAAGTTACTATCAGTGACACTAACTCACTCAAATGAAAACCTAACTAAAGTAATCTTAGTGTAGCAAGACTGACGAGGAGCAAACACACAGATATAACATTTTTTCTAGCAGCTGGCTGACCAGCTCCAGGGAACCTCCAAACACTCTCTCCTGAGATTAACCAAATTAATCTAGTATAAGATTTAATTGCTAATAGCCATTGCTATAGGTGGGCAAGCACCATCTTAGAATAGCTCCTGTTCAGTAAGACCTGTTGTTCACTTCAGAAGACTTTGTCCCAACTTCAAACAAAGGAGTAATCCAATATTTTCCCAATTACTAAAATAAATGGTCAAATAGAATCATAGCATTCAAATTAGTGACTAAAAGTTAGCTGGATAAATAAGCTAATTATCAGTACAATAAAATAAAAATTAAATTTAGTTCTATTTGTTATTGCAATAATAAAATTCAAAATAAAGAATTCAGGAAATCATTATATTAATACTTTGAAAACAATTTATATTATCATTCTAATTTTTACATGATGAATGAATTATCATGTATCATTTGTTCATAGCTTTCTTTGGGGCATTCACTGAGGAAGAAAAGAAAAAAAGGATCAAAACAAATGAGACACTATAGTTCAAAAATCCTAAAGACATACTATCCTTTATCATATTCCTGAGAATGCATTTGCTTTTTAAAAAAAAAAATAGATATTGTAATGTTTACCACAAATAGTGAAAGCTAGATTTTCAAGCACTGTTATGATTTCCTAGTGAAATGAAAAGAAACAAAAAGTTAAAGATAGAAACTTAGCTTTTTTTTTTTTTCCTAATGTGCTTCTTATTCTGGGAGAAGATTTTTACAAGAATACCCCCAAAATATTGAGTGACAGCAAAATTTTGTTAAGTCAGTCTCACATTTAATGATATTCAAATATACTTATAGTGTTAATAGAACTATAATATTAGTATTAGTAATAATATTATAGTATAAATTATTCCTTTAATTTTGCAGAAATGTACATTCTTCTTGATCTCATAAAATAAATTCTGTAACAGTGCTGTATTTGGATGAGAAATTATTTAGCATCTTTACATTTGTCATTGTAATTCATGGCTTTGTTTATGAGATGTCAAATTGAATATTTGTAAATTTCAAACTGTGCAATATTTGTATGCTTTTTCATTTTTGTTTTCATTCAGATAGTTTGGTGTTGTGTAGGAATTGCATAAGACTTGTTTAAATTTCTGTCAATATAAATCAATATAATCCTTTTCTTCTCATGTTGCACCAAGGCTCAGTATATTTTCAGTTTAAAATGCTTACTTAAAATCATATTAACTATTTAGTACTTAATTTTATACATGCAGACTATCCTATAATGTGATAAGCTTTTCTTGGAAATGGCCTTTTTTTCTTAAAATAAAGTCACAGTCCAGATTTTTCCTTTCATTATAGTAGGTTTATTTTATTATGCTTCTTCCTAAACCAGTCACTTGAGCTAGATCAGATTTAAAAAGAGCTCTTTTAAAACATTATTTTAGTAGTATATAATTTGTGTTCATTTTTTACTGTGTTATAGTTATATTCTTAAAAGGTAAATTGTATTTCTTAAAATGTATGTTTTTACATTGAAAATGATTTATATCAGAGATATTTATCCTGATCTGTCATAAATGGGTACAATCAATGTCAAAGTTGTGTGTAAAGGCTAAATGTTTCTTATAAACCTTGTCTATTTATTTGCTTTGAGCTATGATATCTAGCCAGATATGAAACAGGAGGGAAGGCAGCTGTATATAGTAAAGTTTATTTTGTAGATGATAGGATAGGGTTGGTATGAGTTAGGAAAATGGCAGAGGAGTCTCCATGGGGTATTTCCAGTAGCTCTCCAAGGTCAGACCTCTTTGCACACAAGATATATGTTTTCTTGTAATTAAATACTCATTAAGCCTTGAATTCCCAATTCCTAAGCCAACTACTCTCTTTATATTTGGAAGTTACTGATTACCGGCCTCAGGTCATTTTGCTCTCCTAGACTGTACACATCATTAAATTTATTTTCAAGGGAACTAAGCAAAAAAGCTGTCTAAATAATTAGCCAGAAAACTAAGTAGCCCAAGTTTTCCAGTTCTTGGACTTATCAGATTCCATGCTGCCAAATATGAAAACAAGGGGCTGAAACTTTATATTTTTGACACTTCTTAGTGAAGATTGGTGGTAAAAGTTAATGGAATTACTTTTCATTAACTATTTGGCTTAATTCAATATCAAGAGGTTTTCAATCTACCATAAAAAAAAAAAAGTCCACAAAATCTAAACAGATTTACTCATTCAATAAATAATTAAGCATGGCTTTTTTTTTTTTTTTTT
>SJYQ01001227.1:394572-404695 GCA_006410935.1 Redunca redunca
TTTACTTTACATTACTGTATTGGTTTTGCCAAACATTGACATGAATTCACCACGAGTGTACAAGCGTTCCCAAACATGAATCCCCTCCCACCTCCCACCCCATGCCATCCCTCTGGGTCCTCTCCTTGCACCAGTCCCAAGCATCCTGCATGTTCAAGGCACTGAACAATAGGACCTAGGGTATTTTTCCTGCAGTTCTAAGCCCAGGTAAAGAATCTGCCTGCCAGTGCAGGAAACATGGGTTTGATCTCTAGGTTGGGAAGATGCCCTGGATATCTAAATGGCAACACTCTCCAGTATTCTTGCCTGGAAAATCCAATGGACAGAGGAGTCTGCTGGGCTACAGTCCACATGGGGTCACAAAGACTTAGACATGACTTAGTGACTAAACAACACAACGAAGGGAGAATAACAATAGTGTCAAGATAATACTGATAATATTATTATCATTATAAATGAAGGTGTACCATGAACTAGGCATTGTTTTAAGTAATTAAAATGCCTTAAATTTATATTGTAAAATGGTTCTATTGTTAGCTTATTTTAGAGATAAGAATACTGAGACACAGAGAATTTATATAATTTACCAGGATCACATAGCTAGTAACTCATGGAACTAGGATAAAAATTCAGAGGATCTGTGACTCTAAAACACATGCACCAGACCAAGATATACACATTGTAGAAAGTTTAAAAGAAAGGAAAGACTTAAATAGCGATATAACCAAAGTAAACACAGTGAAATTGATTAGTGTGGGACTATTTCATTTCTCCAGTGGTTTTTTAAAGTTTACGAAATGTCTTTCTTCTGTTGTTGCTGTTCATTTTTGAACCAAGTTTAATGTATAATTTTATTTCATTTGCTCAAAGTACTTTTTAGTTGGGTTTCCCAGGTGGCACTAGTGGTAAAGAACTCACCTGCCAATGCAGGAGACATCAGAGACGCCCACCCGTTTGATCCCCAGATCAGGAAGATCCCCTGGTGGAGGGCATGGCAACCCACTCCAGTATTCTTGCTTGGAGAATCCCATGGACAGAGGAGCCTGTCGGGCTACAGTCCATAGGGTCACAAAGAATCAGACACGACTAACGTGTCTTAGCACAGCACAGCACACGCACAGAATGCACTTTTTAGTTAGGGAGGAATATTTGTAATATTTTTAATATAAAGAAATGTATCTGTCCTTAGGAGTCTATAAATGTCTCTTTTCCTATACAGTAAAGGACAATATAAAAACATTCTCAATAGTTCTCAAGGATCAGCTAAATTGAGGAGAATTTGAGGAGGATTAGAGAGGAGGAAGAGTTAGGTGACTGGGCAGGTACATCAGCCTTACGGCTGTGTGGGTGATTGGTCTATCCAGGTCATGATTGGCACCAGACCTGGCCAACAAGACAGCTCTGAGACAGTCAGCCTTTCTGATACCCCAGAGGCCTTGTCCTTAAGGGCTGACAAACTGGGGAGGGTGATGTAACCTTACCTTTTATGTGGATAAATGGAGTCTTGTCTGCAAATTCCTGAATGTAAAGCTAACTAAAAGAAAACTTTAAAAATAAATAAGCACAAAACAAACAGCGTGCAATTTGTGCAGTTACCCAGGGCTCTGTGTTTAGAAGGGCCTGTTTTGGGGTAAATACTTAAACCTATCACTGTTCTGAAATACTACATTTTGAACAAGAGTTGCACATCTTCACTGGGCTCAGAAATCATTTAATTGGTCCTTCCCCTTGTGAGGCTAGTATATTGCAAAAAAAAAATCTTAATCTGAAAGTGCCATTTATATGTTTCTAACTTTAATCAGCTTTCCTAGCTGACTGATGTGGAAATAAAAACAAAAAATTCTGCTCCCAGCCCAGTATCTAAAAATTGAGCAAGATAAAACAGAAACATTTAATAAGAATGACTCTTCTTTCATTTCTGTTTGTCCTTCAAGGAGCAATCTGATTATATTTTTAAGCAATTATTTTAAAACCAGAAACTAGTGGCAAAGTCAGATAGCAGGCTGAAGGTGTCATAATTACAACCTGAGAAACACATCCTCCTGTCATTTACAGGTGTAAGTGCTGTTGCCAGGAGCCACGACTCAGGCACCCAGCGGTGGCGGCTCTTGCTTCTGTTTCTCCTGGCTTTTCTCTCTTCCTATTATTGTCACAATGACAAGGCTTATTTCCAGCTTCCCACTGGGTCCTGCCTCCCACTGGGGGCTATAGTCCTCAAAGTCAACTGCCAAATAAAGCTTAATACCTGGAAATTTTGATATACATAGACACCTAATTTTATATACATACACAAATGTCATGCATTTAATGAAAGTTGCTATTCTAAATTTGTAGAACAGGAAAGGTAATTACATTTTAGAAGTAGAAGGACTTTGCAATTGGTTTATGCAACTTACAGCCTTTTAAAATTGTTTTTAGTTTTTGTTATTGTCGTTGTTTTACTGATAAGGAAAGTCAGACCAAGAGCTGTGGTAGCATTAGACAAAGTTAGAATAATTAAGGTTGTTGTTTAGTTGGTAAGTTGTGTCTGACTCTTTGGCAACCCCATGGGATGTAGACTACCAGGCTCCTCTGTCCGTGGGATTTTCCAGTTATGAACACCAGAGTGGGTTGTGATTTCTTTCTCCAATAGTTAGTTATGTTGGAGTTTATGGTCACGGTCAATCTAAAACTCCGGTCTCCGGACTCAAAGTCAGACTGTTTTTCCATTGCTTATATCTTTAATACTCAATGTGAAAATTCAGGAGAAAAGAGAATTTGTTTGTTTATTTATGTGTCTTGTACAAAGACCTGAAAACTAAGCTGGCCTACTGTTTAAACAAATAATTATTGAAACAAAGCCATATCCATTTGTTTACATATAGTCTATGGCTGCTTTTGCACTGCAATAGCACTGTTAAGTAATTGCAATGACAACCAAATTCAGCAAAGTGGAGTATATTTACTATTTGGTCCATTCAGTTCAGTTCAGTCGCTCAGTCATGTCCAACCCTTTGCGACCCCATGGACTGCAGCACGCCAGACTTCCCTATCCATCACCAACTCCCAGAGCTTCATTTGGTCCATTGCCAGAAGTATTTTGACCCCTATAGATCGACTAGACTGTAAGCTATAGAAAGTTCCTTGAAAATCTAACTTGGGACATTCCCAATGCTGAGATCAGTGTTTGGCACAAAATAATTTTTAAACTAAATTAGTAGGCTAGCTTAACTGGTAAAGAATCCACCTGCAATGCAGGAGACCCTGGTTCAATTCCTGGGTCAAGAAGATCTGCTGAAGAAGGGATAGGCAAAGAGTTGAACACGACTGAGTGACTAAGCACAAGCTCATGGGTACCACATAATCCAGAATGAATAAAACTAGTTAAATGAGACTAGATAAACAGCAGATATAACATGGATCTGCTGCTGCTGCTGCTGCTAAGTTGCTTCAGTCGTGTCCAACTCTGTGCGACCCCATAGACGGCAGCCCATCAAGCCCCCCCGTCCCTGGGATTCTCCAGGCAAGAATACTGGAGTGGGTTGCCATTTCCTTCTCCAATGCATGAAAGTGAAAAGTGAAAGTGAAGTCGCTCAATCATGTCCGACTCTTAGCGCCCCATGGACTGCAGCCTACCAGGCTCCTCCATCCATGGGATTTTCCAGGCACAAGTACTGGTGTGGGTTGCCATTGCCTTCTCCATAAAATGGATCATTTGGTTTCAAAATTTCATAATTCTAAGATGTATGGTGCTGTAACAACTAATTCAATTGCTGGATGCTATAGGCAATTTAATGATCTAAAAAAAAACACAAAAAACGGTTATGTATAAAGATAGAATCAGTTTATATCCCTAAGGCAATGTGAATTTTTTTGTTATTATTTATAGAAGTACTGTAGAAACTCCACTTTCATGTGATGCCCATTTTTAACCCACATAGCTGTGGTTGAAAAGGCACAACCTATTCTTAATAAAATGAAAATAGATCATTTCTAGAAGGCAAACTAAATGAATTTCTACCTGCCCATCATCTATGCAGTTTTCTGGGTTGTGGCTTTGCAGAAATACTTATTCAAATCCCCATATTTAAATAGCTTAATTGAGAAAACAGATTAGCTCCTCAAATCTCTAGGTTGTTACATATAGAAATTACTTACATTAAATGTTTAAGGCAACAAAAAGGAAATCTAGAACCAACTAGTTTGAACTATAGTGCGAAATGGGTACTTCAAACTAATTATTCATTATGTAGTTAGCATCTTTAAAAAATACCAGTGGAAGGAAATAGCTACCTAAAGCGTATGTAATGAGTCTAAGCTTTGCAGCCCTCAAGTCTGGAACTTTTAAAAATCAAAATATAGTAGGCCTGGCTTTGATTTTCTCAAGCTACAGGGACACCTGTCATTACAGGCTACTAGTCATCCTTAATCACATTGCTTCCTAGACTTCTTAGCTTCGTTTTAATCTTCACTATTTTCCTTTAATGTTATTTTTCCCCCCTATATTAAAAAAAAAAAAAACCAATGAATATACTTCACAGAACATTTGCACAGAAAGCTTTCTTACAAGGATCCAAAATTGCTATTATATACATCTTGAATATGAAGTAAATTTGAAATATTCATGAAATAATGTGAAGCAAATATTAAAAATAAAATTAAAATACATTTGCAAAANTTGATTCCATGGTAAATAGAAAGAGATAAGGAAAGGCAGTCAGTTATATGACTCACAAGATATACGAGGAAATAGCCTATAAAATCTTCAGGAAAGAGTTTATGAATTTGGACTGCAATTAAAAAGAGTGTTGAAAATGCATGTTAAAGAGTTGATAATGTAGGTAGACTAAAAAGTAACTTTGAATAACTCCGGACCTTGGTAATGTAATAAATGACGTTCTAGAAAACAAATTTTTTTTTAATTCAGTGAAAATTCTTTTTTCTTAATCTAACTTTGAAAAGACAACGTTACTTGCAAATGATTTTTAAAAGCCTTTGCTGGAGTTTTCTAATAAAAAAACTCATCATTTTCCTAAAGGAAGAAATGAGTGTTCCCCTCCGCGCCCCCCGCCCTGACCTCGGAGGTTTCTGCAGAGTCTAGGGCTTCTGGGTGATGCCTTAGGGGATAGCCTACTTCTTTAACAGAATAGCAACTTCCCCTTTATGTGATTTTTATATTCTTTATGTGAGATTACAGGTGGAAAAAAAAATAATTCCTCCATTTTAAAATAATAATTAACCACTGCCACAGTTTTGTGACTATTCACTCCGTAGCATACACATTGATGCTGGCAGAAAGGTTAGAATCAATGAGACATGTTTTGATATCCCAAAAGGAAAAAGAAATTTCAAAAGGAATTCGGATCACTAATGGTATGAATGACTATCATTCTGCCATGGGGACAAATGATTCTGAAATTCAAAATTTCAACAGAGGATAAATTATCCTAGGTCAGACCTAGCAGAGAAGACATCTCTATCACATTTTAGCTATGTGACCTTGGGCCAAGTTGTTCTAACTTTCTAGGCCTTCAGTTTCACGTCAGCAAAATGATAATAATGTAAAGATGAAATAAGCTAATAAAGTGCCTGGTACATAACAAACGTTTACTAGGGCCCAACTTCCTTCTCAGTAGCAAATTAAGGACCAGCAACCACAATCCTTAATTCCCTGTCCAGTTCACTTTCCATGACACTTCATGTCACATAGATAACATTGTTTTGAGCTGAGAATATTAAGTACATTAAAAAAAAAAGCCTCTTCCAAAATCAATCTCGTCACATTTTTAATAATGCAGGAAAGGAGCTTGAAGTTGGTCCACAGAGATTTTCATGAACCAAAGGGTTATTTTTAATTGGATTTTGTGCCTGTTGTTATGGAAATTATTGTTTCATGGATAAAGCTTTATGATTTCACTGCAAGATCAAGCCCAGAATGGGGTATAATGATGATATCACCCTTATGCTTCTTTTTCTTGACAAAACACTTAAATTAAGAGAATGGGAGTGATACTGCTTCAAAAGCACACATTTCTAAGAAAAAAAAAAGATCCACCATATAAAAATATCTTTAAAAATGATATATTCTCTTTTCAAAGATCAAAACTCAGAATGGCCCTTGCTGCCAGTAGGATGCTAAGATTCTGCAGAGTTATTAAACACTTCACTGTTGAAACTAGAAAGAGTTCCTTTGATCCTGGAACTTGCTTTCAACATTTAGTCTCAAAGCATTTTTGCAATTGTTGAATTGCAGTTGTTGAACAGCCTTCCTCTCGTTATTTAGTGATCAATCTCTCCAAACTCTTCTATCTAGACTAGTTTTTATTCATGTGTCCAGATGCATGTTTCTCTAAAGAAACAAAAAGAAATGCTTACTAATCTTAATGATGGTTCTGTTTAAAATTGAAAGTGTTAGTCGCTCAGTTGTGTCCAACTCTTTGCAACCCCATGGACTGTAGCCCATCAGGCTCCTCTGTCCATAGAATTCTCCAGGCCAGAATGCTGGAGTGGGTAGCCATTCCCTTTACCAGGGGATCTTACCAACCCAGCAATTGAACCCGTGTCTCCTGCATTACAGGTGAATTCTTTACCATCTGAGCCACCAGAGAAACCCATGACAGAAGGCAATTCATCCTGCAAAATTTAACTTACATCACTGGCTCATTTTAAGCAAACCTCAAACAAGGAAGAGAGAACTTGTTCCATCAATAACATCCTAAGAGAGAAATCAGGATAGTAGTCTGCAGTATTAAAACAGTGATTTCTTGTTGGACAGACTGCTGAGGTTTCTTCTAGTACCTAGTTCCCTAATTTATTTTTCTCTCTTTGTTTCTCTCTCTTTTTTCTTGGCATTTTCATACACCATGCTATGATCCTTGGACATTGGCTAGATTGTCTGGTAGAATTTGGTGGAAGAAATTGTGAACCCCACCCTGATCCCAATTCAATTGAAAGTCGTATAACTAAATGTCATGTCTTTAGTCATTTTAGTTTACCAAGAAATGTCAGTACATTAAAAAAAAAAAAAAAAGGAAGGGGGGAAGTACATCACCAAAAAATGTTTCATTAATAATTTCATGATTTTTTTAAATGAATCAAAATATCAGATTATTATCAAGGCTTATTTTTAATAAAACACTTTCCATTTTATTAAAAGTTCTGTTTTCCCCTTCCTTTGTTTTTATGTCTAAAAGAGACATTTGTCCAATTTATTATTTCAATAACATCAACAGATACTTTCTGGTATAATCTCTTTATCCTGCTGCTTCTGCTAAGTCACTTCAGTCGTGTCCAGCTCTGTGCGACCCCATAGATGGTAGCCCACCAGGCTCCTCTGTCCATGGGATTCTCCAGGCAAGAACACTGGAGTGGGTTGCCATTTCCTTCTCCAATGTATGCATGCGGGCTAAGTTGTTTCAGTCGTGTCTGACTCTGTGTGACCCCATAGATGGCAGCCCACTAGGCTCCTCTGTCCATGGGATTCTCTAGGCAAGAATACTGGAGTGGGTTGCCATTTCCTTCTCCTAAGCCAACTTAAATTCAACTTGCACAGGTTTACATAGGTTCATTTTCAATTACTTTTCCAGTTGCTTACACTTCTGGCTCTTTTTCCGTTGGTCCTTAGCTGTAAATCACTTCCCAGTACCACTGCTTAATCATTTTTTCCCCTCCCACCCAACACTTGGCCCTTTATGAGCAGTGTTTTCCTTGACTTTCTTCACTTCCTAAGAGTCAGTGCTTTTACCTATACCCTTCTCTGGGCCTTCACTAGTTCTCAGACACAACATTTCAGAAATTTAAAAACCTGGTGAATATTGAAGGTACATGATATAAATGCAAAGAGCAGTCATCAGACAATCTAATACCCAGAGCAACCTCCTTGCCAGGGCCTAATCAACCAGGTGCCATTCACTGAAAATTGTTAGCTAATGGCCTAGGGTCAGATCTCTCCCCGAGCTCAGAAGATGTCTTATGACTGCTATCTACTTCATTAGCCAAAAAGAAAAAGAAAAAAGAGACAGTGCAAAACAAGAAAATTTCTGAGAGAGGGAAAAGTTTGTGCAAATTTGGGAGCATTGCTGTGTTGAGTGTGCCCATTTATGACAACAGGTGTGTTTGTTTGTCTTTGATTGATGCATAATGTTACAGATTCTTCTTAAACTGTTACACCTGAATATTTATTAACTGGTGATTTTCCTTGCTTGCTGTGACTCTAATGGGCTTGAGAATTGATCCAGCCAGTCTCTCCTCCCTCTGTCTTTTTCTCTCCTCTTTCTCTCATTCCTTTCTCTCTTCTCTCTCCTCCCTCTCCCTTGCTTCCCCCCTTTCTTTGTCTCTTTCTCTCTCTCTCTGTGAGGTTCATTTGCTTGACTGATTCTGAGTGTCCATAATGACTGTTTGGCATATTCTACAGGCAAAGGTCCCGAGACCCTTTTTGCTGGCTATAACCTCAATGATAACGAATGGCACACAGTGCGTGTGGTTCGTCGAGGAAAAAGTTTAAAGTTAACGGTGGATGACCAGCAGGCCATGACAGGTAAAGCCCTATCACCTTTGCCTTTGTTGAAGCTTTAGACTTTCCTATTTCTTGCAGGTGACCTTGAAAACCAAATGAATAACTTGAAGCTAATAGGCACAGTTCATTTCTTATTCAAATTCTTCCAGCAGCAATTAAATTTAATAAGCTGCATGTTGTTTTCTTTTCTCTCAAATGAGCAACAATTCTTTGTCATGTTCCTTTCCATTTAATAATTCAAGAAGTTATAATATATTTTAATTTTATGCTTTGATAAATATCTCAGGGCTTCATAAAATATTGAAGTTATTGTTTGGAGGCCAATTCCTGTTCAGTTTCTTTGTTATATATTTAGGGGATGAACAGCAGCAAGTTATACTTTTTACCTTCTGGATACATTGATAGATACGCTGGCATTCTATCAGGTGAACTGCTTTTTATTCTAAGCTATGATAGATCATTTTTGGCCATTTAGCTCTGTTGGTTAAGCTCTAATGTTAAGAATGTCACGTTCAGTCCCTGATTTGTGGATTTCTGACTGAGGTGAGGAATATAAAGGCCCACGCCAGAGACAGAGGGGAACCAAATGAAAGAGGAATTGGCTCACCTTTATTCTCTCTGCTGAAAATAACTTCAAGCATATGACCCGCTGGGATATTAGCTCCCTGTTTTTCAAGAGAACATCTTCCTGTTAATTATTTTACTGCAATGCAAGATGGTCCTTGTGCAGCACAGAAGTGTCTGTTCTATATTCAGTCTCAAGGGGGCTTCCATTCTCAGAGATCAGGTGGTTATATCAATGAAGAAATAATGTGTATGGGATTTTAACTTTTAAGAGAATCATTCCACAATTTAAATGAAGCAAACTACCAACCCATAGATCTTTTACTGTCTTGTACTTCGTTAGCCCTTTATGGCTTTCCAAAACTTTTGTCTTCATGTGGGAGCAAACACTTTGTTTCAGAATCATCTGAAGAGCTTTAAAAGGATCATTTCCTGGCCAGACACCACAGAAAGTGTGAGAGGAGGCCATTATTATTATTTCTTAAAATCTCTCCAAAGAACTCTAATGCAGCTGGCCTGTAGATTGGCATTTAAAAACCACTGCTATGTTATGCCATTTTATTCTCCCAGGAAGAAAATCAACCAGGCACTCATTAGCATAAGCCTTTATTCAAAATTGCCAAACATAAGAAGTCTCTAAAGAAACCGTGTGACATTAGGGAAGGGAGGCAGAATTTTTATAGGGCTTTGGCAGGAGTGTCAGCTGAAGTTCAGCTAGTTTTGGTAAAGGCAGTTCTTGGAAGAGGTGTAAATTGTTTTTGTAGACTAGCATCCATTGTTTGGACAGTCTGGGTTCTATCAAAAGGGGCAGAAATTAGGGTCTGAGATCATGTATAAGAGGTTGGGAAGAAATAACTGCCAGAGACAAGGACATGTGAAGGTCACAGTAGAACATTCTTTAGTCCCTTAGGTTTGTCTCAAATCTCATTCAGCCCTATGACATTGATTGGGTAGATGCATTCTCATTTTATAGAAGAGGCAGCTGAGATTCAAAGAGGTAAAATGACATGTTACTTTGAAATGCCACTGTTACCAGAACGGAGAGAGAGCCTAGGTTTTTTTTTT
>SJYQ01001227.1:404703-473335 GCA_006410935.1 Redunca redunca
ATTTTATGAAGATTATATATATATATACATATATATATAAACATATCAAAATCACATGGTAACTTATCATCTGGGATAGTATATGATGTACTAAAAGGTTGAGTAAACAATTCATGTTCTTCAGGTTCAGAAGAGCTTAAAGATTTCAGGAATAGCTAAGGCAATCAATAATATTTGAAGGCTATAAAGAAAGGATAATACAGATAAGATTATGTGGAGACAGGTAGAATGGCTTGGACGAGGCTAGACAGACTAGTGTTCAGGCAGCAGAGAAGGTCTGTTTTGTTTCATGTAACCACAGCACCCCTGACATGGCTAGAATGGCCTTGGATGCCAATAAGTCAGTGCTCCAAATGAAGGAGTTGACATTTCACGGGTTTTCAGGCAGTTGGGAAGTCACTGCATTTAACCTGGAAAATAAGTTAAGAGAATACATTTTGAGCAATATGAATTCTGTGCAATGTGCTAAATGCTTCAGAATGTAAAGCAGTAAAGTCCTAAACTAATGGCTGAAGAAGGTATAGAAACAAAAGACTGTGACAACACATTTTTAAAAAGTTTTGTTTAGAAATAATTTCAAATTTATAAAAAATTTCAAAAGTAAAATGACAGTGATCTACTTTTACTATTGTGACCATGGTATCCCATTTGCTTTGACATTTTCACTCTTTTTTTTTTCTTAGCCAAGTGAGAATAAGTTACATTCACATACTTAATAGCCCTTCANGATCTACTTTTACTATTGTGAGCATGGTATCCCATTTGCTTTGACATTTTCACTCTTTTTTTTTTCTTAGCCAAGTGAGAATAAGTTACATTCACATACTTAATAGCCCTTCACTCTAAATATTATACTTCAGTGGACATTTTCTAAAAATATGAATATCCCTTTACAGAACAAAGAGCTACTAACTTCAGTAGATTTGGCATTGATGCAATATATTGTATCTGTCCTCTCACCCATGTTCCCCTTTTGTCAGTTAACCCAATGCTGCCTTTATAGCATTTTCACCTCTAGCAGAGCGTACAGTCTAGGGTCAGACACTTTTTCCTGATCCAGTCTTTAACACAGTAGTTATAAATGATGATTTCCAAACCCCATTACTCCTTCCAGGTTTAGAGGCAATGCTTAGCATTCTACTGTATACAAGAGCTATCCCTTCTTTCTGTTTTCTTTCCTTTTCTTTTCTTCTTTCTCTCCTCCTTCTCTCCTTCCCTCCCTTCTTCCTTTCTTTCCTTCCTTCCTTATTGATATGGACCCACATGTTTCTGTATTTTCAAATAGTTATACTTAATTATTTTGTTGCTTAAAATGTCCCTATTTGGGCCAGTGTGAGTCCCATGAAGTTGGTCTCTGATCTTGTAACATGCCTTCAACCTCACAATTATTTTTCCCTCACTTTTTTGGCAAAACAGAATATTTCAGGCACAACTTTTACTACCATGCCCCAGCCCTGGACTGAGACATTTACTTTCTATTTACTGGAGAATTAGGTATAGGTGATTGGTATTGGTATGTTCAGCACTTCTTTGCAACCTTTTCAGAAGGCTAAGATGGTAAATACACTCAAGTATAAATACATATACCTGAATATATATAGTTGCTTAGTTTAGTTGCTAAGTCATTTCCAACTCTTTGTGACCCCATGGACTGTAGCCCACCAGGCTCCTCTGTCCATGGAATTTCCAGGCAAGAATACTGGAGTAGGTTGCCATTTCCTTCTTCAGGGGATCTTCCTGACTCAAGGATCCAATCCTCATCTCTTGCATTGGCAGGCGAATTCTTTACTGCTGAGCCACTAGGGAAGCCCATACATGTGTGTGTGTGCATGTGTGTGTGTGTGTGTGTGCGCGTGTGTGTGTGTGTGTGCGCGCGTGTTTGCTTTAATATGCTTCTCCACATAAAGTTATATATATATACACACACATACATACATATAAATTACATGTTCACACAAATATATATATACACATACTTTAGAAAACATGAGTTCACACTAGTATGACATATCTACAGGGTTGTTTCTTCCCCCGTTTCATGTTTCCATATCTCTTCTTCCAGTTTGGAACCTTGGCTCCCAGTGATGTCATTTTCCCATTTGCTCAATCCAGTAACAACATATCTGTGATAATTTCAGAATTGTTTTACATTGTCCATCCCACAAGTAATAACCTGACTAAAAGCAATTCAGGATTAATTTGTGATTCTTTTTATTTCTTACTGCCTAAGATTTAATGTATATAGTCAAATACTATTTATACATAACTTTGATTCATTTGTTTCTTCTTTTCTTCCTTTCCTTTTCCTTCCTTTCTTTTCCTTGAGTGTAGTTATAGTATTCATTTGAAATACAATTAATCTTATTGATTTCAGTTATGTTTATTCCCTCCCATTCTTATGTATTTAATTACACTTGTGTGTAGAACATTAGCCTGCTTTTTAAATCAATGCAACTATTTTGAATTAGGAAGTGATGAGTAAAGTATGAAAATGATATCATAACAGAAAACTCCAGAAATGTTCCCTAAATGAATCGTCAGCTAATGTTCATTAAAATGTAAGATATAGCCTTTGTGCATAGATTCCTACCAAACTCTTAAATGAATAATTATATTCTACATTAGAGAGTTGACTTCTTCAACTTCCAGTCAAAACATCATTTCTTTGTTTACTGCCATGTGTTTATATACCAGTAGTGAACATAATGTTAGGAAGCGGAGTGAATAGATACTTATATGGGTGTAGTTTGCTTATAGAAACAGGAACAAATAAATGATGGATTCAAAGGAGTACTCAGAATTGACACTGTTGGGACATGATTTCTAAGCAAATGTAACGTGTTTCCACTCTTCCGCTCCTGGGCATGGCCTGTTTCTTCATGGTAAAGTAACCTGTGTCTCCTTGGCTGATTAATTTTGGGAAACTCTGGCACCTACGACTTCATTAGGAATTCATAGGCCATTGGCGAAGTTTCGCTCATGATCTGAAAAGAAAAAAAAACTCCCTTGATCTGAAAGGAAAAAAAAACTCCCTTTTGAGATTTCCAACTTTGGACAGCAGACACATTTGTTCCACAGATTTTTTTTTTCCTCCAGCAAGTATTAATAAAATCTTAAGTCTGAGTCCACCAACTCAGGGGTGCAAGAAATGGCACATTAATTAATTGTCTTTAATATCAATTTAAATGAGACCTTAGGCCTTTCTTCTGAGTTTACAGAATATTTAGTCATGGTCATGTGGCCCCTACACACAGAAGCTCCTGTTGGCTTCTGTCTTCACTGATTCTCACCAAAAAGATAGTTTTCCTAGTTTGTCCTTTAAATTATAAGAACCCTATTGCTCCTGTCCTAAGTGGGGCAAAGAGTCTTTACTGATTCTTGCAGCCTATGAACTATGGTTCAGTCCTTCTATATTGACCTCAGTAATTCTCTCTGAACCCCTGAATCTTATTAGATAACAGGATGTTGGTGCTTAGTACTTCTAAATCCCACCGATGTTCATCTCTCTCCCAGTCAGTGGTAATTGCCTTATCTAGTTCAGACCATAAAGGCATTCTGTTCATTTCGTTTTCCTTTGTTGAACACCTTGCAAACTATACCTTCACAAAAGATTGGAAAAAGCATTGTTTTCCAGAAAGTTGTCTTCCACTTTTTGCCAAGAAAAAACCTTTGAGACAAAGTGCTAAAAGGGACTAGGCTAGTTTCTTAGAACTGAAGGAAGAACAAATTACAGACTAGCATTTCCGTAAACTAGCCTGCTATTCACTCTTTCTCAAAACTGCCAAGGCCTTAGAGCAGAAATTATATTATATCTTCTTTCTGTTCTGTAGGGGTTGAACATTTTTTCAGTTGTGGAAACCAACTTGTTCTTTCTCAGAGTTAAAAGATGAATGGGCATATAAGCCAAATAAGCATTGATAATTTACCCAAATTATGCAACTCCCCCAGCACCCCACTCTAGCACTTTCCTTCCCCCAGCTCCCAGCATCTTGCTGCTCAGAGCTCAAGACAATGTTTTGGTTTTTGTTTTTCACAGTACTTTACCTTGATGAGTTTTCATCTGGGTGATTCATATTTGGGAAATTATGTTTTGCCAAAGATATCATGAAAGTCAACAATTCATAACAATAAAAATTCAGCCTTGAGTTATATGGCATATTAAGGTTTCCAAAGACACAGTGGAACTTTGCCATCAAGTCTTCAGTTTGGAATGGAATTTTTTTCAAACATTCTAATGGCCACATGAAACTAGCCATGCATCAGAAAAGCAATGGAGATTTCTTACTAAATTTTACAGCAAGTTCAGAAATCACTGAACAAGAAAATAAATAAACAAAAGAAATCACTGGAGACTCTTCATGCAAAGTCCTATATTTTGATTACATCTTTAAATCAGAGTTTTATAAACTGTTAAGTCAAGTTGAAACAATACAGTACATACTCAGGCCATTCTTGGGAATGTCTGACTGTACTGAGGCTCATGAGGATAAGCAGTTGCCAGGAAAGAAACCCCAGAAGAGAGACATTCCCCAGGACTCCAATGAGAAAGTGCCCTATACACTATTTGGTATCCCAATGTAGGGAGTTTTGGGGTTCCAATTTATCACCTAAACTGTCAAAAAAAAATCTGGAATTGTGTGTTTTGTATGTGTGTATATGTTAGTGTGTATGTCCTTCATTGAACGCTATTCACCGCATATCCAGTTACCCAAGCCTGTGAGAAGTCATCATTATCATATCCCTCTTCTCCAGCATTCTATACATTATTAGTAAATCCTGAAATTATATCGGCAAAATTGTCTAATTTTGTCCATGGTTTTCCATTTCTAACATAAACAGTCTACTTCGAATTGTCTTGTCTATTATATCCACATCAGAAAGATTAAATACACATACACACACAGTTTCATGGCTTGTGTCTGCCTAAAACCCTTCATTAGCTCCTAATATAATCAGGAAACACTGTGATATCTGACCTCTTACTCTTCCGATCTCATCTGAGCACTAACCTCACATGCTTATGCCTCTCCAGCCACACTCCCTGGCTCTTTCTCTCCCAAGTGCCTCTGTTGATCTGTTTCTCCTTTCTGGAATCCACCTTTCCATTCCTATCTTACAGTTTTTAATGTGGCTTTTCCTTTTTTAGTCCTTCAATTTTAACTTAAATATCCACTCAAGCACTTGACCCCGTCCCATATTTACCAGCACAATTTGCTGTGTATCAAATACCTGGCATTTTTTCTCAGTTTTATCATTATATAGTTAATTATTTTCTTACCTGGTTTTGTCTGCTCTCCCCCAATAGACCATGAATTTTGTGAAAATAGGAGCCAAGTCTGGTCCTCTCAGCATTATTTCTTACTTGCCTAATATAGCACGTGACTCATGCATGTAGCCCACTCTCAGTAATTTTCAATACCTTTTAGTGAATCAATGAGTCGATCTAAGGCTGGGGTCAGGGGTGGCGGATCATTTTGTTCTGCAGCAGAAATGTAACCCAACTCAGAGTAGGACCTAATATAAAATAGTAGATCTTGCTATCTGTTTTGGTAAGAAGATTTGATTTAGGAATTGAGGTTTATATACAAACGACACAAGCCAGAAGTTTGACTCTTAATGGAGATTATCATCAACCTGGATACCAGACACTGTGATCAGAAGCATTTTGCTAATTCCAAATTCTCCTTTCCACTAAATGTCTAGGAAAGATGCTGTGTTCTTTAATGAGTAGAGTCTTAACAATATTTCTCCTTCAGTGTCCTTTATGTTTTGTTAGTCAGTATATGTACACAGCCGTAGAGGTGGCTACGTTGCTGACTGAGGATTAAACAGTAGAATAAATTCTGAAAAATAAAGGATTTTTAAGAGGCAGCCGTTAATGTTTCCTTAGTCAGTAGATAATGGCTTTTAGGTACTAATTCTCCTTCATCAGCAAGCATATCTGCCACACTGTCAAGGTGCTTTATATATGCTTATTAAAGAAAGAATAGGCTTTTGGACATGGGCCATAATGATTTTTCTTGTAATTGGGCCACGGTTGCTCCAGTACTGTTTTACTACCTTTTTTATATTTATGGTGTGCATACATATTCTATTCCTTTGAGAAAAGAAAACAGACATTACATATTATTTTTATCACTGACCTTCTTTCTCAGTTCTGCTGAACAATGTACTTTTGTCTTTCAGAGCTGCCAATAAATGGACAATTTAGAGTAATATATAATTTCAAGTATTAGAAATATTTTTTTGGATATTCCCTTACTATCAGNGACAATTTAGAGTAATATATAATTTCAAGTATTATAAATATTTTTTTGGATATTCCCTTACTATCAGTTGGCTCATTCATGTAGCTTTTAAAAAGAAACTTGATAGTTTCAGGATCTAGGTGGGTCCACCAGGTTAAGACTCAGATTTTAATATAATGAAAAAAGATAAAATAATCAATATAAAGAAATATAAAAGCCCAAGTCATTTTTTTTTACCTTTGCAGATTCTTCACTCTATATAGCTTACTAATTCAATGTTACTGGCACCACTAGAGATTTGTATTTGAAGGTGATTAAAGGCTAATTTTGAAGCTTCCCTGATGGCTCAGATGGTAAAGCGTCTGCCTGCAATGCAGGAGACCCGGCTTCAATTTGATACCAAAGAGGTAGTGCCACACAGACTAGTATCAAGGTCACTGAATAAAAGAACTGAAGAAGGGGATAAAAATGGTGTCACAGCATAAATCACAGCAAAATCCTCTATGACCCACCTCCCAGAGTAATGGGAATAAAAGCAAAAATAAACAAATAGGACCTAATTAAACTTAAAGCTTTTGCACAATGAAGGAAACTATAAGCAAGGTAAAAAGACAGCCTTCAGAATGGGAGAAAATAATAGCAAATGAAGCAACTGACAAAGAATTAATCTCAAAAATATACAAGCAGCTCCTGCAGTTTAATTCCAGAAAAATAAACAACCCAATCAAAAAATAGGCCAAAGAACTAAACAGACATTTCTCCAAAGAAGACATACAGATGACTAACAAACACATGAAAAGATGCTCAACATCACTCATTATCAGAGAAATGCAAATCAAAACCACAATGAGGTACCATTTCACGCCAATCAGAATGGCTGCTATCCAAAAGTCTACAAACAATAAATGCTGGAAAGGGTGTAGAGAAAAAGGAATCCTCTTACACTGTTGGTGGGAATGAAAACTAGTACAGCCACTATGGAGAACAGTGTGGAGAGTCCTTAAAAAACTGGAACTAGAACTGGCATACGACCCACCAATCCCACTTCAGGGCATACACACCAAGGAAACCAGAATTGAAAGAGACACGTGTACCCCAATGTTCATCGCAGTCCTGTTTATAATAGCCATGACATGGAAGCAACCTAGATGTCCATCAGCAGATGAATGGATAAGAAAGCTGTGGTACATATACACAGTGGAATATTACTCAGCTGTTAAAAAGAATGTATTTGAATCAGTTCTAAGGAGGTGGCTGAAACTGGAGCCTATTATACAGAGTGAAGTAAGTCAGAAAGAAAAACACCAATACAGTATATTAATGCATATATATGGAATTTAGAAAGATGGTAACGATGTTCCCTATATGTGAGACAGCAAAAGAGACACAGAGATAAAGAACAGACTTTTGGACGCTGTGTGAGAAAGCGAGGGTGGGATGATTTAAGAGAACAGCATTGAAACATGTATATTACTATATGTGAAATAGATCACCAGTAAGTGTTCGATGATTGAGACAGGGTTCTCAGAGCTGGTGCACTGCTGCCGGGGTCCAGCCCCGGTGGAACCAGGGTGATTCGAAGGAGAGACGGAGTAGGCGAGGAAAAAACTTACTTATATAGAGATATAAAAGAGATTAGAAGAAACAGTATAGTAGGAAAATTAGGCGGAGGAAAGAGGCTGAATAACTTGGTTTACGGGGAAGGCCAATAAAGCTCCAGACAAGGAGCTTGCACCATCTACGTTAGGCCGCCGGCGCCTGCTCAAATAGCAGAGAGTGCCCCTCCTTGGGCACTCTCTCTTACGGATCTTAGGGCCAGGGCAAGTAAGCAGACTTGGTGAGCCGCCTGCTCCAGATGGGAATTCAGCCTGAAGTTAGAGTAAAGAGGAGATGGAAGGAGAGGGAAAAGGGGTGAGAGAAAGAGACATGGGGGGAGCCAGATTCCCAAGAAACTAGGCCGAGAGGCTAGTCCGGAAAACTGGTCCCATCCTTTTATTGTTCAAGGGGCTATTTATATCTTTGATAATACATGGAGATCAATGGGTAACACAAAGTTATGAAGCGTTAGCAGTTTAGACTCTTATCAAAAGCAGGCTTTTCTCTCTGCATACCTGACTGCAAACACAAGTCTTAGGTAATTTACATCACCTTCCGCCAAAAGGGCCAATTAACATTTTACAACCTTTTTTCTGATAAGGGTTTGTCAACCAGAAGACTTATTTGTGTTGATCTTCCCAAAGTTTGGTGCCACTCTCCGAAAGCACTAAATAAAGTTACATTCTTACATAGCAAAGATACAACAATTTATAACAAGTGAAAGGAGTACAGTGATTTATAACAAAAGAAAAGTAATTAACTCAAAAGTCTAGTGTTGCTAACATCAAAACTAGTATATATCTTTTTCCATACCCCGTTTACATTGATTAACATCTTCCCAGGTGCCTAAAAGATAAAGAATATGGAGGCCTGGCGGCAATCATTGAATCAACAGTGAAAACCCGTCACCAATATGATTTTTAACTCTTTAGAAAAGGTTCTGTATCTTTAAGATGCTTTCAAGCTTTGTGCCTCTCCTGGTTGGGGGCTGCAAGCAATTCACAAGCTGTAAGGGGTCCCGGAACTTGTTAGGCAAGCTAGAGAACTACCAGAGGAGGTTTAACTGAAACATCCCTTTCAAATGCAGAAGACCAAAGCTTAGAGATAACTTTTTCTGGAGTGTATCAGAGGAGTAGAGAAACAGAGAACAAAAGCTGGCAGATTTTTATTTTTTTGGTGGGGGGGATGCTCAGGAAATTCCAGGGGGAAAACCTGAAGCCGTCACATCCTTGCGTTTGTCAGGCTTCCTCCCACATGACCTTGTCACGGGTGGAATTCCTCACCCTGGCTCCCAGCACACTGGGATGACCCTGAGGGATGGGATGGGGAGGGAGGTGGGAGGGGGTGTTCAGGATGGGGAACACATGTACACCCATGGCGGATTCATGTCACTGTGTGGTAAAAACCACTACAATATTGTAAAGTAATTAGCCTCCACTTAAAATAAATTAATTAATTTAAAAAATGAGGTCATAGGAGAAACCAGAATTTCTAAGGATTTAATAGTATTATTGTTATTGAATTGTAGCTTGATCTGCTCGCCACATGATAGGCCAATAATCGGGAGACAAGGTGCTGAGGCAAGGAATAGCAACTTTATTCAGAAAGCCAGACATCGGAGACGATGGCAGACTAGTGTCCTAGAGTCTTGTCGTATCTGAATGCCAGTTTCCTAGTTTCTTTCACAGAACAGAGAGGGTGAGGAGGTACCTAAGTAAAGTAAAAAGGCCAAAGTCCTTGCAAAATATTTCCTGGCTTGGCCAGCTTTGGGGAGGGGGTGTGTTAATTATCCTGTTTTCTGCAGCCATTCACAGGGGTCAGAGTCAGAATGTCTCCCTGTGAGCCAAGCAAAGGCACTTTAATCTTCAGGTGGAGAGCCAGGGTCCCCTCCAAGCAGGACATTATGTATGCTTACAGCTATAAATAGACAGCATCCTTTTAGTGATTATAGTTACAAAAGCAACAAAATACAAACGTTGAAGTGAAAGAAACAGATACAACAAGGAATCGGATTTTGCTCTTTCCTGTTGCGTTTTTGCATGGGATAGACAAGAAAGAGGCATCGTGGGGAGGAGAGAGAAGAGAGAGCTATTTATAGTGGTAATTTTTGTCTTTAAAAAAAAAAAACACGTTTGCAGAGAAGGAATCAGAACAAACTAATAACTGAAAAAGAAAAACTCACAGCATATTAAGGGATGACAGGAACTGTTGTCAGGATCAAGGACTAGCAAAGAGGGTCAGGAATTAAGAAGAGCTAAGTACCACTTTGGAGAGAGTTTTTAATACCAATGAGTCTATTAGTATCAAAATCAATTGAGTATGCCAGCAATTTTTATTGTACAACAAAAAGTATGCCTTTTATAATTTAATAACAGATTTCTTTTCAAATCTCACCTAGTATTTTATTGTCTTGATGAAAGAAATGGAAATCTGTCAGACTGGCTGAAGGAGGCCCAGGACAGGTGATGTTCAATCTTTATTACATGTGGGAAGAAGGTTCAGTGCCTTTTCTCAGGTCTGAGACTGGGATCAGTTCTAATTCATATTTTCATTAATATCAGGGATGATGGGATAGGGTAAGCTCAATACATTTTCCAATTATGCCAAATTGAGTAGTGAAGCTAACACCTGGAAGAACTTGATTGCAATTTAAATGACATTTTTGAGTTTCTAAAGAAAGTGAATGACAGTTTAATTAGACAAGAACAAGATGCTGGGGGCAAATTACTAGTGATGATAAGAGTAATTTATGCTGTGCTTTAGAAAACAAGTTCACATCTTTGTTAGTTTTTATTTCAACCTTGATGGTTGGTATAGTTATCACTCTGGAGGTAAAGACAGGACTAGGTAAGCTTTTAATGGGGTTGGTACAGAAAGATGGTGGGATGAACAGGGATGGAGTTGAAGAGTGAATCACTAAATAACTTGGCAACCAAGCATCACATTATGGTGTTTAAGATTATACCTTGGGGTAATGTGGGCTAATTTTACTGGTATTCTAAAAACTGGACATGCTTTGAATCAGTATGTTGTGCTCAATTTTGATATCCAAAACCTAAGTGCAAGGAAAATAGCAGAGGTCCAGAAAAGATCAACAGAAATTCTACTCAACGAGGAGACTAGGTCTAGGAAAGACTGGAAATTATTCAGCACCAAAAAGAGAAGGTGCAAAGTACATATTTAATTTCAAACACATTTTCATGGTTCATATTGGAAGAATAGTCAGCAGGTCTTCAATATTTCTGTTGCTGTTGGAAAATATACTGTTGCTTTTTGTTTGTTTGTTTTTCTTGAAATACATTCTCAATAAAGACAAACATCACATCACCATGGAGCTGGGATGTATCACTTTCTGTTGGGATGATGCAGGACAATCATTGCCCCTAATCCTTCTCCCTCTCTCTTGCCCTCCCCCCACTCCCTCTTCCTTCCTTCCTTTTCCTTTCTCTTCTTCCTTCCTACCAATTCTTCTTTCCTTTCTCACTTCTTTCTTCTACCTGTAAAAAATTCTACAACTTTAGTGAATGTAAAATTTGGGGCAGAGATTAAACTTGAGCTAAGAAAGTTTTACTAATATTATCTGATTCAGTCTCACTCTGTAAGGTCATTTCTTTGTTTGTTTGTTTTTTAACATGTATAACTGAATATCAAGGAGGTATGCAGATCGTTGCATTTTAAAATGTGATATTGTTACAGAAGTCTAAAGTTAAAAAAGTGCCCTGTAGATGCAGAAAATAGTAATAGACCATCTTCCCTTTTAGGTCAAATGGCAGGGGATCATACAAGGCTGGAGTTCCATAATATAGAGACTGGCATCATCACGGAACGCCGGTATCTGTCTTCTGTTCCCTCCAACTTCATTGGACACCTGCAGAGCCTGACATTTAATGGAATGGCATACATTGACTTGTGCAAAAATGGCGACATAGATTATTGTGAGCTCAACGCCAGGTTTGGCTTCAGGAACATCATAGCAGACCCTGTCACCTTTAAGACCAAATCAAGCTATGTTGCCTTAGCTACATTGCAAGCCTACACGTCTATGCATCTTTTTTTCCAGTTCAAGACAACATCCCTAGATGGACTAATTCTGTATAACAGTGGGGATGGAAATGACTTTATTGTGGTTGAGTTAGTTAAAGGGTAAGTATAGGTCTGTTCAATGACAAATAATTAGAGCTTTGGGAAAATGAACCTCATTTTCTATAACTATACATTAAGCAGAAGAAGGAAGGTAGTTTGCAAATAAAGCATTTGTTTAAATCCCTTCTTAAGTATCTTATAAAGTTAAGAGGGATTCAGTGCAGTTCTTTATACCTAAATTTCCATACATAAAGTACAAATAATGTCAAGTTTTAATTTACTGTAGGCATTACATAAATCTTACTCTTCACATGTGCATTTCTTTACTATGTACATGGTAATTCTACAAAAGAATTTCTACACACTTGTCGGCTAATTCATGCTAAGTTAAACAGCTAATGCATGCAATCAGATTATTTCAAGCCACAGTATCCCATTTAACTAAAGCTTAATTCTATATCAGAGTTTCTTGAAGAATTTAAAAAGGTTTTTATGACATTTTCTTGAAACTTCCACTTCAGTGGATCTTCCTGACCCAAGGATCAAATCCAAGTCTCATTGGTAGACAGGTTCTTTACCACTGAGCCACCAGGGAAGTCCATATATATACTCTCACGCACACTTCACATTCCACCAACTGCAAGGTGCATGGATGCACATGACCAGCGGGGATACAAGTAAACACAGGAATTTAGCAGAAAACCACCAGGAAGTTTCCTAAGATGGTCTTGTGTAGAGGTTCAGGAGGGTCAGGGAAGGTCATGCACAGGTTCAGGGAAGTTAGGAAGATCTATGAACCCAGGTGAAAGAAGCTGAGGATTGCCAGTTCAGTGTGGTTGGCAGAGGACAGAGAAAGTGGTGACAGCAGAGAGCGTGTAGTGATAGATGTTTACTTTCCACAGTGATGAAGTGGAATGTGGACTGCAATTGTAGAAGTGTGTTTACTATTTCCTGTATTGAACACAATGAAGAATCCTCCTTCCTGAAACAGAGTAGTGTTTCCTACATGTTTCTGTACAACTCACTCTGATGATTTCTAGCAAAGATGCAACCACCTGAAAAAGAGATCTCATATTTGTAATATGTAGTTTGACTCTATCAAAAAATTCAAACAGTGATGGCACTTTCTCACATTCCCTTTTTCCCCAGGTACTTACATTATGTGTTTGATTTGGGAAATGGTGCTAACCTCATCAAAGGGAGCTCAAATAAACCTCTTAATGACAATCAGTGGCACAACGTGATGATATCAAGGGACACCAGCAACCTCCACACTGTAAAGATCGACACGAAAATCACAACGCAAATCACAGCAGGAGCCAGGAACTTGGACCTTAAGAGTAAGTGTGTGAAGTCAAAGCTGCAGGCAGGAACACACGTGGCTGTGTCCTTGGTTTTGGGGGTGTGTGTGTGTGTGCCTTCTGCAATGACTGACCAGAATTTCATCTCTAGCATGTAGTTAATAATACAGCACACAAGTGTCTGTTCCTCCTTTTCTATGGCAGAAACATATGTATTTTTAATAGCAGCTCAAAAAATACAACACCTGAGAAGGCATGCATGATTAAAATTTAGAGTGAGAAAAATGTATTCTTAGTCATGTTATTATAAAGAAAAGTAGGTGTTTGCAACACCTTTTAGTCCCAACAGCTTTTAATCAATCTGGAGTCATGTTAACCAGATACCTAATGAGTTTCTTCTAGAGCTTATTAGTTTTCTTTTCTTGGTGAGATTTCCTAGATACATACGGAGCCTCTGACCAGCAGGGATCTGAGGCTGGCTTGTACCCTGAGTCTCTGATGATGAATCTGCCCAACCCACATATACCAATGCAAATATTCTTTCACCAGCTGCTAAGAAAGTCTTAACAGACCTTTTTCCTTCCTGATTGATACTTGATTACTCAAATGAGCAAGACAAAATGCTTAGAAAACTTGTCAGTAATAGGAGAAAATAACAGAAGTGTCTATTTGAATGGGACTTTGTGATTCACTCAGAGCAGATCCATAGATTCTATCTCATTTACTATGGCAGCAAACATTGGACAAGTGGTTATTAGCACTTTAATATGATTGCAGGAAATTTGAGCTTTGAATGACTTGCCCAGGGTTAAAACAACTGCTTCAGCAGACCAAAACATAACCTCAGTTCTGACACACAGCCCTCCATGGCTCCTTCTGTTCTATCCTGATATATTCCAAAGCCCTGTGGGAATCATCATGGTCACATGTTTGCCTGGCAAGAGCTGTTCATTTATATTGATAAGATCTTTCCCTTTGATTTGAAAGACAAATACATAGGGGAATTGGGAACTGGAAAGAGAAAATCTTTCTTTCTAGAGAAAAAATATTCTTTCTAAGCAGGGTGAAAGAAGAAAGAAAAGGATTTCACTTTCTGTAATTGCAGAATGTATTTACAATCCTGGTACTTTATTTGTCTAACACATATGTATATGGTGATGGCTGTAACCCTTGTCTCAGAGTCAGACTCTTGTTAACTTCAAAGAGAGCCTGTTTACGCCCACGAATCTAATAGGTGAGCTCAAAAAGTAAAATGCAGCTCAAAGGAAATGCTATTTTACAGGCTAACCCTGTTTCTTCTCTCTGACTGAAGTGAAGAGAGGGCATTTTCCATCCCTATCTCGTGGGGGCCCCAGTGTTGCACAGCAGGCTCAGGTTAATTGTCAAGGAAAAGGGAGAGGTTGTGATAGTCAGTGTGCTGGCCGTGTCAGACACAAAAGCGAAAGCAAAATGGGGTTCTGTTTGTGTAGGAAGAGACCTCGGTAAGCGTAAATGAGCTTCCCTAGAAACTGTGAACACCAGGTGGGAGGCTAAACTGGCTGGAAAAGAAGCAGTGCATGGCTGAAGTCTGTGACATGCGCAGAACTGCTCAGACCCAAGAGAAGCAGTGCCAGGCAGTGGGTATTTTATAGGACAAGTAGGATGCTGTCTCCTGAGAAATAAATATTTGCCCATTGTTCCTTAAAAAATCAGAGTGAGGGTAATTGGATGACATCATATGGGATTCTTTCTAGTGGTGGAAGGGACTTTTACAAACCTGAGAAACCCTCAGAGCTGATTTTTATTAGAGCATGGAGTGTTTCATGATTCTGAATATAAGAAAGGCTCTATCTGTAATACAAATGAAAACTATGAATTGAAAATAATATTTTGTATAATATGAAGATGCTAACTTTTGACTTCTGACTGAGTGCCTTTGTGTTTAAAAAAAATAGCACAGTTTACACTGGAGGTAAATTTCTCAGGTAGACAAAAAGATTCTCTACTAATGATTATGCCCCCTTTTACCTTGTGAAATTCCTTTGTGTTTAGACTTACCAGAGTGTGCCAGAAAGTAAAAGCAAGTTTCTAAAATTAAAATTTAAACATTAAAAGGCAAATCTGTGGACCTGCAGTTGGATGTGTGATCCAAAGGCAACGATGACCCCAAGAAGCCCCCTTGCCTTGTGTGTCCCCAGCAGGAGGGAACCTGGGGAGAGCCTGTGGCCCTGGGGTGGACATCTCCCAGCTTCTGCAAGCCCCGCGTTTTGGTGTGTGCAGCCAGGGGCCCTGGTCAGATGAGGGGTATTAACTTTAAGTGTTTGTTTTGTGCTCCATGTGGAGAGCATGGCAGAAAAAAGGGCAGTAGGGTTCCTGTCACAAAGAGCTTTCTGTTCCAAGAAGGCTGACACTAACCAAACATTTACAGGACAGAGAACGGGATTCCCTAGACCCACATCAGGACTCCGAAAGTAATCAGGTATCACCAGGTAGAGTATTAGAGGAGGGAAGTTCTCAGCGATACCCTGAAGGAAGAGCAAGGAGACATTGTTTCTCCTTCCCACCGGGATGCCCCCTGCAATTAGGAGGGCTCAATGAGAGAGGAGAGCATCCACAGGCACTCTTCACTCTGATTTGGGGGGGTGTGTGTCTAGTTGCTCTCTGAAGTTGTGTTTGTGCTGTACAATGAAGTGAATCAGCTATATGTATACATATATCCCCTTCCTCTTTGACCTCCCTCACCCCACCCCACATGCCATTCCTCTGGGTCAAAACAGAACACCAAGCTGAGCTCTCTGCTATACCACAGATTCCCACCATCCATCTATTTTACACGTGGCCATGCACATTCATCAGTCCCAATCTCGCAATTCACTCCCCTCCATCCACACATCGGTTTTCTATATCCGCGTCTCTATTCCTGCCCTGCAAATAGGTTCATCTGCACTATTTTTCTAGATTCCACATATAGGCGTTAATATACTATATTTGTTTTTCTTTTTCTGACTCATTTCATTCTGAATGACAGACTCTAGGTACATCCACATCAGTACAAATAACCCAGTTTCATTCCTTTATAATAGCTCTGTTTCCTTGGCACGCTAGCTAGTCATGTAGGATTCAGCCACTCTAAATGCAAGAACAATGAAAGGTGACTAACTTTAGATAATGATTTTATTTTGTACTTTTTTGGCCCTTATAGAATTAAAAGAAAATGATCAGGTTTGGTCTGCACTCTGTGTACGGTCATTGCCACATACCTTAGTTCCTCTCATAGTGAGGTCTCCCTGATTGAAAACATCAGTTATGTGGTGGGGTTCATATTTCTGCACTCTTCTCAGACAGACAGAAGCAATGATCTTTTGAGAATGATGTACAGGAAAGACCAGGTGTCTGCACTTTTAAAGTGAAAGTGTTAGTTGCTCAGACCTGTCTGACTCTTTGCGACCCCATGGACTGGGGCCCAGGCTCCTCTGTCCATGAACTTCAGGCAAGAATACTGAGTGAGCATCCGTTGCATTTTCTGGGGGATCTTCCAGACCGAGGAATCCAACACAGATCTTCTACACTCACTAATCCAGATGCTGAGGTTCAAGGCCCTGAAAAAACGCAGTGCCTATGCTGAGGCCAGACTTAACTCACTTTCGAATTTTAGTGCGAAGGCTGCTTTTGCTTTCATATTAGGATTCTACTTTTGTTTTCCTAGCTCTCAGCCAAAGTGATCTTTGGTTGCTTCAGGAGCCTTGGGAATATTTTTATTTCTTATGTAACCATACCAGAAAAAGACACTAGAGGGCAGCATAAGGCTGCGAAACCTGCCGTCTGGCAGGCTGGTGGGGCGGGGAAAGCGTCTCTCTAGTCTTCGCTCGCGCTGGGAAGACGACTTTGTTTTTTTGCCCAACCAGAATTCCGCGGTTAGTCTTCGGAATAACACATGCTTCTGTTTATGGCTCTGTTTCACTATATAGACAGCAGTTTGTGTGGAAATGTGCAAGCTAGATGCTGATTACCCCATTCCCCAGGTTGACTGGGAAGAAGGTGGTCAGAGATGGGCGAGAGTCTAATGATCTCTGAGAAGAATCCCCGCCTGTGACCTTATTCAAATTGTCTTTCATGACGCTGCCACGTTCTCAGGGGGTTGCATGTCTCTCCCCGCTGACACAGTTTTGCTTTCATCTTTATTTCCCAGCTGTTTGTGTCCCATTCTCTCCGGCTTGTATGTACAAGCTCTTGCTATGGAAACTTGCTCTCTGCAGTGATTGCCTAACACAGCTGTACCTACTTGCAATGTGGAACTCCTGGGTCCTGCCCCCTTTAGAAAGAGAAAGGGTTGGCTTAACTCCTGCTGTCCCTTCCTTTGTTTCTGTATTTGACACATCTGTTTGCTTGCATGTGTATGTACATGGGAAGGAGCTCCTATATATTGACTCCCTACTAAACATTAAATGGATTTTTTATTATTTATGGTTTTTTTCTATTTTACACAGTCTCTGACACTATAAAATACTGGTTAAGGAACTACTTATTATTCAAAGTTAATTTTTACATTAAAAAATAGATTTAAATGAGGTTATTTTACTTACTCCTTGCAATTGATTACCCAGGGATTTGAATTGAGGTCAGTCTTGCTCATTCGTTAATCTAGTTCAAGAACAAAGATGGAGGGAAGGGTCATCTTTGCCTCCTCCCCAAGCCCCAGTGTTCCTTGGGTCCATGGGCCCCCTTTCTTAAGGCATAACTTAAGTTTATCCTTCAGCAAATTGAGGAAAATTTCCTTCATGAAGAGAAAATAAATGATTCCTAGGTGCAGAGGATACAGTGCCCTCAGGTGGCCACTTAGCAAAATTACTTAAAAGGGGATAATTCACCTACAGGGCAATTGTAGGTCAGCTCAGGCAGAGCTTGGCCCTTTCTCTCTCTCATACCCCACGTTCCTTGCCCCCCTGGGCCCTGGGCGAGTGCTCCCTCTGCCCTCCCATCTTGTCTCTTCCCGTCACCACATGAGCAGCGTCTGCCTGTTAGTGTCCCTCGTAGCCCTCCTTACACCCACCTTGAAAAGCAAACACCTGCTATTGTTTATCCAGGTTCTAAGCCACTAAGAGCTCCGCTAGGCAGACAACCCGACCAGGGCTTTCCTTACAAATAGGTTCAATCTCTAAGCAGAGATTTGAAGATAAATAGCATTCTTGCTCTTTTCATCTTGATCTCATATCGGTCTCTATTACTCAGCTACCTACCCATATAGACCACATAGGCCCCCTCTTTCTTTCTTCTGTGTTTTTGACAGATCATTACTGTACAACATCAGTGATCCAGATTCTTTTCCAAAGCTCCGATCATGTTTAAATACACTGTGGCTTTGTGTACTCAGCCAAGTGACATCTGATAGCCTGTTTGCCTTGCCCAGATAATTTACGCAAATACAAAACTTTCAGAGTCTGACTTTGAGCTTAGCCTTAAAGCAGGAGATGGCATTAAGCATGTTGTCTGTCCTGTTGGTTAGACTGTCTTTATTGCATTTCTTTTTCTTTTTTTTTCAGTTTGTAAGGGAAAGAGATTTACTCACATTACTTCAGCTAATGGGAGATTATTTTAAGGACCCATTAGGAAGTAAGAGAGACAAGATATCCTTTCAGCTACTGAACAGTGCAGCCACGCAGAGAGTAAGAACTTTGTTCTGACTGTCACACTGGGGTCTTAAACGCAACCCTCATAAGTGTTTCCTTGGATACGAGTGCCCGTGTATGCATGTATGATGAGTTGCTTCAGTCGTGTCTGACACTTTGTGACCCTTTGGACTGTAGCCCTCCAGGCTCTTCTGCCCATGGGATTCTCCAGGCAAGAATACTGGAGTCTGTTGCCATGCCCTTCTCTAGGGGATCTTCCCAACCCAGGGATTGAACCTGCATCTCCTGAGGCTACTGCATTGCAGGTGGATTCTTCTTCTCTGAGCCATCGGGAGTACCCACTGCTCCCTAATCCAGGCCCATACCTCCAACCCTCCCTCTGCTGTGTCTGCTCCCACGTAGATCCTTCTGCTTCCGCCTCATGGCTTCTACCTGTTACTTTCTCTCCTGTGTGTATTTCCACTTCTGTCTACTCTCCTCACTTTCAGATTTCCCCAAAGATGTGCTCTAATATGGTGAGTGGACCTCTCTAGAACACAGCTTCATGGGCGTTTGCCCTGCTGCTTATGGTCAGGCTTACTTCCTCAGACCCAGTAGCTATGAACACAGAGGTAGGTTTGCATGAGATTAAACTGGAGCTTAAAAGATGGTCCCTGGGGAGGAGGCTGTGTGTTGGAAAGCTCTCATAGCTTCTCAGAAGGGAGCGGGGTGATTTGCTTATTCAGAAGGTGCTAAGCATCACGGCAGAAGGTGAAGAGGAGGGAATGAAGGGGTTTTAGGTGGGAGAGTGGAGCATTATGGTACGCTTAAGAATCATTCCTTTGACTTTGGTACAGAGGATGGGCTAAGGAGAGAGGCCACTCTGGAGGCAATTGTCAGAGTGCAGAATAGAGACAATTGGGCTCTGAGTACATAAAAGTGAAACTTGACATTTTTGTTAAGCCATTTCCCACATAAGAACTGAAAGACAATTGGAGAAATGAAACTATTGTTTCTCTCCTGACTTCTCCATTGAAATCTCAGGCTTTGCAGAAATCAGTCTCATTCTCTTCTTTGTACTATAATGTCAGTTTGTTTTAATCCCACTCTCCCTCCCCACCAACACCCAGCCCCGCGCAAGACACCCTTTCCTCCTCATGCCCAGTTCCTCGGACCTGCTGCCTACTGTGTTGCTTGGAAGCTCTTCCTTCTGCTTCCTTAAAACCCTTGAAGCAGCTTCCATGACTGCCACAGAGTTTAAGTTCTTTATTCCCTACCAGCAACTCTGACTCTGTTTTCTTTTTTATTTCTTTTTAATTGGAGGATATTGCTTTACAATGTTGTGTTGGTTTCTGCCATACATCAACATGAATCAGCCATACGTATACATATGTTCCCTACCTCTTAAACCTCCTTCCCACATCCCACCCCATCCCACCCCTCTAGGTTCTTTTTTTTTTTTTCCCCAATTCCTTCACTCATGTATTGATACTTGTTTTGGAATCTCTTCTACTTTGGGCATTGTTTTACTATGCTTAGTTTTTGTGTGTGTGTGTGTGCTTTTGTTTAACTCCCATCAACTCTATTATCTAAAATTTCTTTTCCCACTGTTAGAATCCTGGGAACTTTTTACATAAAGGGATCTGGGAGACACTTTGATCTGAGCCTCTCCTTTTACATATGAGAGAAACATGCTCAGGAGAGACTGCACAACCAGTCAGAGAGTGTTCTAGATCTGGCTGGTCTTCAAATCCCCACTTTAACACTTTTCACAATAGATCAGGGAAAAGAAATTGCATTAATGTTTCTTGGATTCACCTCAGTTGACTGCTATTGACCACCTGGAGCACGTGCAGAAAATAAAGGTGAGGCCGTCTGTGGACTCACCAGAGAAACCAATTCGTTTGGTTGGCCACAGGCTCAAGATGAAGCCTGGTAGCATGTGGGCCACCCATTAGCTTTTTATTCTGGTACAACTTTAAGGACCTCTGTCCTTTCCCTGACTTTGAAAAAGACCCTGATGCTTGGAAAGATTGAAGGCAGGAGGAGAATGGGACAACAGACGGTGAGCTCTTAAAGCTGGTGCCGTGGATGCTGTGAAGAACAAAATGCCTGCATGTGCTCAGAGCTGAGTCCCTAAGGGCCAGGTGACTGCTCACAGGGCCTCAGCTTCATCACAGCTAGGTCTTCCATGTGTGTCCCTCTTCAGGGAGCATCAGGAGTGTGGCTGAGCTGTCTTCTTAGAGGCTGAGCTTCTCAGCCAAAAGCTCCCAACATTAGGACCATCTGGGAACGGAAGCTTGATGTCATCTCTCTCACTGAAGAAGGACTTAAGTCTTAGCTTTCATTGCTCTCAGACCTCCCTTTTCTTTTTTTCCTGAGGGGAGAGAAAGACAAAGATTTTGGGGTGTACAAGAAGCATAAACCCATTCAGATGAACTTAAAGGAGGGAATGGGGCAGAGTGTAGCATTCCAGGAGCCCAAGGGCAAGAAAGAGAAAGTTTACAGCTGGAGCTCTTGAGAACATATCAGGAAAGCTGTCAGCAACCAGCCAGCCTCTCTTCCTCTCCCGGTCTCCACCAGGGCTGGGAGCCGCCTTCTCCCAGCTTCACAGGGAGGCCACATGCTCTCCCTCTCTGCACACTGGTTTCCTCTGCTTTCACCAGCACTGGCAAAATTTTGGCATCCCCAGACCTGGCCTTCCACCCCTGACCAACTCAAATACCCAAGAGAAACTCATTTGAGTTTGGGAGTCCCAGTGCCAGATTCTTGGGGGAGTAAATTTGATTGGAACTCACATCCTGTCTGTAATCAGGAGGCAGGGTCACACTGTAGAAATATGGCACCCTGGATTTGTTGAAGGAACATTTGGATAGTCTACTTGGGGTGTAAGCAGAGCCATCAAGGGCTCTAAAAGGTGACCTTGAAGCTGCTGTGCAAAAATCGAGGGGATGGTGTTGCTTTGCTATGGAGCAGGGGCTGGGGATTGAGGCTACAGTCATCTAGATGGTGGGAAATCGGGCGTTGTACGGCACCAACTTGTTCAGAGGACTAAGATCATAAATGCTTGGGCTGGACAAAAGTACTTTGTGGTGGAGACAGAGACTGTGTTCATCGGGAGTGAGGCAGCACAGGGGATACAGAAGCCAAAGCAGAACTCATAGTTTCCCTGGAATTCACAGGAACACAGGAGGAAGGAAGCTAGATGCTCATCCTCTGTGGGCTGGAAAGATTCAAACAAGGCTCCTCTAGAACTGTAAGGGAAGAGGGGCCCCAGCCAGCATCCGGGTAGTGTTTCAGTTGCTAGTTATGCATCTCAGAAGTGGATTCTACTGTAATTTTCAGGCAGTTGTTCCATTGAGTTAGGGTTTCTGGATAATGCATCTCCAGCCCTCTTTTGCCATGACTCACAGGACTACTAGCTTCTACCCTTGACCCTGAACAGTTTGTCTGGAGCCATAGGTCAGAATGGGAATAGAATGGAAAATTGGGTAGGCATGGTGCAAAGTCTCCCCTACTGCTGTAGAGACGCTGCAAAGCTGGTTCTGCTGTCTTCACTCACTAGGAAAGCGCATTTTAATGCCACAGTGCTGCTGCTGGCCCATCATTTTCGTAAAATGGAGGGACCTCCAGTGCTACTTCAGAACCGAATTAGGTCAACCAGGCTTTCCTGTTAATGCCATGTTAATATGGTTTTCTGTGTCCACTCTTACAAGGGGCCCTTCTTTGGCCTTTGCAATTAATTATTGTGGTTTTTCTTAAGGGTAATGCAAGAAGCAATAAAGCTTTGTAATTAAGGTTCAGGCATGGGGTTAGACAGACCTGGTGAAATAGAATCTCTACCATTTATTTCTGTGTATCTTTAGGCAAGGTCCCCCATACCATCTTCTTCATCATCTGCTTTTCACTAAGCATTAGCTACAAGATTTACATATATTATTCCCTTTTTTTTGGTGGCTAATTGGTAAGGCTGCTGTACTTATCCACATTGTAGATGATGAAACTGAGGTTTAGGAAAGTTAAGCATCTCACCCAAACAGTAGTGATAGTAAAATCAAATAACAGTAATAATTATTTTAGCTATTTCTGAGGGCTGATCATATCCCATGAACTCTTATAAGTATTTTACTCATAAGACTCATTTAATTTTCACAACCATGCAGAAGCTCAGCCAGTGTGTTCTTTAAAGCCCAAATGTTTATAAGGCAAGGGGTTTGTAAGGCCCGCCTGGATATGACAGGCACTGGCAACGTTCTCATAGGCTACTTTCTCATAACTGCCCTGGTGCAGGACAGCCCAGCTGGCATTCCCAGGTTTCTTAGAGGCTGGGTATTAGCATTCCTAGCCAGGCTGTGCTAGGTTCTGTCTGAACCCCACCATTCCCCTTCCACACACTCACTGTTTAGATTCCACTACTGGTTTTTCTCTGTGGAGATCAGAGGCTGTATAAAGACTTCTTCTAGGTCTTTAAAGTCCTGTACTAATGTACTATATCTATAACACAGCAATTCTGTATTCCTCAACTGCAGGAAACACAAAACAAGTTATCTACAAGGGTTCCCAATCCCTGGGGCCATGTCCTAGTACCAGTTCTTGGCCTGTTAGGAACCGGGCTGCACAACAGGAGGTGAATGGCAGGTGAGCAGAATGAAGTTTCAACTGTTTTACAGCCACTTGCCATCACTCACATTCCTGCCTGTGCCTCCTGTAACATCAGCGGCAGCATTAGATTCTCCTAGGAGTACAAACTCTACTGTGAACTGCGCATGAGAGAGGTCTAGTTTGCGTACCCTAATGAGAATCCAGGGTAATCCCTGATGACCTGATTCTTCATTATGGTTTGAGTTGTATAACTATTTTATTTATATCACAATGTAATAATAATGGAAATAAAGTGCAGGATAAATATAATGCACTTGAATCATCCCCAAACCATCCTTCTGCTCTGGTTCATGGAAAAATCTCAGGGAAAAATGTCATGTGATAAAAGAAAATATTTCTTCCCTTGTGTAAAATGTAGTTCTTCAGAACATTTGACGTTGCTATAATACCTGTGTAGTGCTGTAGCACTGAAAATGTCACTTCTGGTGATTGCAAAATAACTGGATATTTTCCCTGTCACTTTCCACGTGCTCTTCCCATCTCTATGCCTTGTATAGAACCTATATATTAGGTCTGTTTCCTTAGCCCCTGAAGTCTTCCTCAAATACAAGAGCCAAAATTTTAATTGCTCTGTGTCCTTATATGCATTCCATAGAACATTTGCATTTATAGATGCCTAAAGCAGCAAATATAGAATTCGATTGGATGATTGGAGATTAGCCTGTTCTTCCATCATCAGCTTGTTTCAGCAGGCTGTTGGCTACTCCATTCAACTGTTAAAGCCCTCCATTCTCCTAGCTTTAAAGGAAAGTTCCCTGCACATCCAGCCCCACTTTTGATCTGTATTTCTCCTTAAAAGGTAATTTAAATATTGAAAGAACAAAGTGTTTGGGGACCTGCCCTGAGGAATTTTATACTGGTCCAGTGGTATTTGATGACCTGATTGAGAATATTCCATCCTTTAAGCACAGAAGAAATTCATTCTTGTAAAAAAATTCAGAAAAGTTCAGGTACCTAAGTAAAAAATAAGAGTTTTATTTGACCCTGAAGCTCATAATATTTTGGAAGCTTTTTGACAATGTCTGTAAAGCTTTTTTGTGTGTTTTGTATCACTTTGTCCTTTCAAGCTCTCCAGAAAACCCTGGTGACTTCCCCCTATATCTAAGTTGAGAGCAGGTGCCATTTTTGACCTGCATTAAACAGGCCATTATGATGAGGAAGAACCTTCCTTTTATACTTACTCTGTACCCTGCTAGATCTTCCTCTCTGCCCAAAAATGTGTGCATTCAGTTTTAAATAGGAAAGAAAATTTCTTTGGAAAATAAAAGTTATTTTGAAAAGAAAGAAAGCTCAAATTGTTGTCCAGAGTGCCTCAAAATCTCAGGAAAAATAACAAATTTGGGCATGTCCTCTTATGGGTCCCCTAGTTATAAGTCTCTGTCAGTCTCTAGTTCAGTCATTTCTAAACTCCTCTTCTACCCATTCTCTACTTGTCTCTGAGAAGGTTTTTAGTAAAACTAGGAGGCAGTGTGTTGCAGTGGGAATAGAGGTCACACCTGGGACTTAGAAGCTGGGGTGCCAGTGTTACTCTCCTGGGAGTGGTTGAATTGCCTTGGGGAGGTCACTTACCTTTTCAGAAGGGTTGTTTCCTCTCCTGACAGGTGAGGATAGTAACCCCTTCCTGCTTATTGTGAAGATTTGGTATGAGGATCAAATGAAACAAGAGATGGCAAAGCACTGTTCACATGGAGGTCTGTGCACATGTAGGGTGTGAGTGACAGTATGTGCAAGACAAGGCATTTCTGCAAGGCAGTTGGCAGTCCCAAAGAGCAACACCCAGGGAGTGGAAAATGAAACATGAAGCAGTGAGAGGATTGTCTGCTGCTAAAGGATATCTACAGTTTCTAAACTGGCTGTCACTTGGATGGGAAAATGTAAAAACAATGAAAATACCTGAACCCTGTTTTTAAACAAAAGGTAAATTCACTGAACACGAGACAAAGTTAGCTTGACAAGAACTGATATGCCCTAACTCGCACCCCGTCTGCCACATTGCCACTGACATAGTGTGATTTGAAAATGGATTACTGCACACCCCTCCATAGCGATTTCACTTTATCATTTCCCATTCAACGTGCCCACTGGCTTTGCCTTAGAGTCTGTTGGCCAAACACACAAAGAAATTAAGTTTTACAATCATACTTTTCAAAAACTTTCCTTTTGGGGCAATTTTGTTTCAAAGATATCAGCTAGAAACAGAAATTTCAGAGTGTTGAAAGCATTGTCTGTCTTGCCGTAACTATAATGTCAATGTCTTACAGCCTTACTACAGGGGAACACTAAGGTCTGAACTCCAATTTTCTTGGAGCCCCCCCACCTCTTCATACACAAGTATTACACTGGGTCATAGATGAATGCAGGCGTTCTACTTATCTCTTTGTGCAAGGCGAGTGAAAGATAGCTGTCATATCTAAAAATAAAATTTGGAAGTCATAAGAATTCTGTCCACTTTTTGGAATTCAGATACCTAACATTTCTGATTATAAAAGCAAATTGACTTTGTGTTTGTGAGATCAGTCAAGGAGCATGCAGGTGGGCTCTGCTTCATCCTGGAAATATGTGTTATTTAATTTGGACTCTGCAAACATTTATTACCGTTTCTCCACTAGTCAAGTTACCCCAAAATACTCCTGTATTTTGTGGCAGTAGAACTGTACCAACTGGCCACTCGACACCTGGCATGTACAGTGTGTAAACCAGCGCAGATTAAGTGAAAATTATCATAGATTCAGGACACCTGGGCTTGGAGTCAGACCTGCCATTTTTTTCTGGCTTTGAACCCCTGAACTATAATGTCTGTGTCTGTGACATGTGTCCATGATAACCTTTATTTCTTTTGTAGCTCATCAGGTGAAAACTAAATGATACAGTCTATCAAGTGTTTGGTAAAGTTTAGGGCACTATACCAACGTCAGTTACTAAGTCAGAGCCATCTTTTCTGGTTTTGGCCATAGCAAAGCTTGCACTGATCATGAAGGACTCAAAGCAGTGAGGAGGTTCTCTCCCATTTGGTCAGGGCTCTGTACATTTAAATTCAATTGTCTCAGTGGTTTTTTATTTTTATTTTTTTTGTGAAATTCAGTGTCTCTGTAGTGAAAACAATATATGAATTGTTGGATGTGTGAGCCCACTATGAAATCCGGAATACCTGTGGCTGGCAGTGGCCTTCGAATTAGTAACAGGAGACCAGAGGGACTCTATGAGAGTTCTGGAGAAGTGGTCCACAGGCTGGATGGAGAGCGACATCTGCAAACTCACAGGAAGTGCATATAGGGAGTAACAGATGTACTCGGGCAAGGCATCGGGGATCTACACAGTTAGCCTGGCTCTCTTCTATGGCCACAGACAGTAAATGCATGCCTTTCTATAATGATAACAGTGTGATAGTGTAGAAGCATCTGGAAAAATAGCATAAAGTGTCCACAGTGTGGAGGGTGCCTATGGAGGCTGTATGAGTTAGGACATACTTGCGTATGGGCCCACAGAGAGAATGATAGACTGGACAAGGCTAGAATGAGGTAGAGGGCCAGGAGAGACAGAAATTTAGTTTCCCACAAAGATTCTGGCACTTGCTTTAACTGCAGAAGAAACTCGTTGATAGGTTCTTACTACCACACAATGATACCCTAAACTAGTTCTGTACCTATCTTTGTCTGCCTCTCTCTACAAAAAGAAAAAAAAAAAAGAAAAAAACTCAACACATCAGTTAAAATTGTTCCTAAATCACACTATCAGAATAGAAAAAAATGTCACTGCATTGAACCCTCTTAATGAGCTAGATGTCTTCATGGAAGGGGTCAGTGGAAGATAAAATTCCCCATAATTAACTTTACTTGTTACTTCTCAAGTGGAGGGAACCAGGGACAAATATGAATGCTGTATTCATAAAACCTTCACTTTGTCTTTTTGTTTAAATGATTATTTATTGAATGGAAGCTGCAAATTCATCCATTCATTCAGTGAGTCAGCAAATAGCTAGTGAATGCTAAGTGAAAATAAGACTAAAAAAGATGCTTTGCTTATGATGGTTCTTCAAGGAATTTATAAAATAATGGGAAGATGAAATATCTACATAAAGAATGGGGAACGAAATGGTAATTGTCAGAAAAGAGATTTTAAACGTTATGGGGATTCATTGATCATACTTGCCTAGGACTGAGAAAATGCATAAACAAGGTGAAATCTGAGTTGAGACCTAAAAAGTGGGTAATGTTTTGAAATGGAATTTTGGAAGGGAAAAGACTCATGATATGGAAGCCAAGTGTTGCAAAGAATGATGAAATAGCATGAACGTGCAGTATTGCAGAGATGGAGAAAAATACAGTTTGACTAAAGATGAGTAAATAGGTAGAGGATTGATGTTAGTTTAATTCTCTACCTGGCCAACATTGCTGGGGAGAGATTGTTGAAAGTTTAGAAAAAGTTTCTGAGGGAGGAAAACTCAGAATCATGACCACTGCTGAACCTCATGCTTTATGTAAAAGATAGCAGGAGGTATAAGAGCAATCAGAACAGTGTGGAGATGGCAGATATGGTGCTAACGAGGAGGATGGATGGAGGCAGGACACCAGATGATGGGCTGTTGCACAGAGGGCGTACATGGTAAAAGGGAGATTAGCATTGGAAAAGGAAAGGAAAATGGAGGCACAGACACCAGACGTATTGGCAAAGTCAAGTCATCAACACCAAAGTGCCTGGCAGTCGTTTGAATGGAAGGTGTGAGAAACAGAATGGAATTGAAATGGTTTTGAAAATAATTTCGATTAAGATCTCAGTTGTTCAGTTGTTCAGTCATGTCTGTCTCTGTGATTCCATGGGTTGCAGCACACCAGTCTTCCCTGTCCTTCACTGTCCCCTGGAGTTTCCTCAGATTCATGTTCATCGAGTAGGTGATGCTATCTAACCATCTTATCCTCTGCTGCCCCCTTCTTTTTCTTTCCTGGTGTCAAGGTCTTTTCCAATGAAATGGCTCTTCCCATCAGATGCCAAAGTGTTGTAGCTTCAATTTCAGCATCAGTCTTTCCAATGAATATTCAGGGTTGATTTCCTTCAGGATTGGGAGACTAGAAATGTGACTACTATAAAACATGGTAGTCTAGAAGTAATTTCCCAGTAGGGGGAGATAGGAAAGATGATGGTTTATTTTTAGGCTGAACTTGGAAAACCAGGACGAGCCTAAAGATTAGGATTTACAGCTATTTCTTGCAGAAGTAAAAACAGATTATTCTAGGATTAAACCTTTTATGCAACTAGGAAGGCTACCGTGTATAAATGTTAAAGGATAACTAAGAAGGCAAACTGGTGACCACTGAGTACCTCTTCAACAAGGAATTTCTAAAAGTAACCTGATTTTCCATAGAGATGCATAAAAGACACAAATCTAGTGTCTCAGAGCAAAAAACCCACTTAGATGATCAGTTTTGACTTCAATAATGATAATTTGTTGTGCCCTCAACTCAGATGTGATTTTGAATAGTGTTTATTGTTCAATCCAATGTGTGCTTTGTTATTAAAGCTTCCATTTGTCTCCTCTTAAGCTCAAATGTGTTAGGGAAATATTAACAACTTCCCATGCTTTTGCTTTCTGTAATTTAACATCATTTATTTAAACAATCACAGGAAATAGTAACATCAGCTTTCTCCCCAGAAAAAGCATGAAGTGAGTGTTCGTTCTTCAGAGACTAGAGATAATTTTTTCCTTTATCTAACAGGGTACACTTGTTATAAAAATAGTTTTGTGTTTTCTTCTCCCCAAGAAAGCCTGTGTTAACTTAGATGGTCTGGATGTAACCTATAGATGTTCACTTGTGGATATGCAACAAAAGATGAAAATTGAAGAGAAAGATACAAATCAGTGGAGGTGGGGGGTGGAAGAAGGTGGAGTTTGATTGTTCCCAAAGGTTAGGAAGGACATCTTTCCTACAGAATAACTCTAAGAAACTGGCCCAGCATGGTTGTACTTTTTCTATTAGCTAATCACAGCAAGAACTCATGTTAATGTTTGGCAAAATCAATACAGTAATGTAAAGTAAACTAAAGTTAAAATAAAAATTTAAAAAAAAAATTAAAAAAAAAAAAAAGAATTGAGAGGAAAGTTAGCACAGTCTCCAACTTTGCTAAACCAGGTTAAATCCTCTCAGCAAAGCCTCTAGAAACTCCTCCAGTCTGGCCAGTTGGAAAGGAAGACAGTGTGTATTGTTTCACCTTTTTCCCCCCATATGCCACTTACAAGAGATTGCAGGAGCCTCCTTAAGTTTCCCTGGAGTTTTAGCTATTCAAATCTATAAAGCAGTTGTCCTTTTTATGTATGCTCTTTTTAATTAAAATGAAACTGAGATGTTTGAAGCACTAAAAAATGCATATGAATAAACAGGAAAGCTGAGTCAAAGAACTAATTATACCTTGATGCTTACATTCTGCTTTTGGAAGACGCTCTCCAAGTCCTTGCTCTAACTGCCGTATGCTCCCTGTTTTAAGAAAAGAGAAAACTTCTTACACCACTTCATTTATCTGCTTCTGGTTGATGGCTCCCAAGCCAGGTCTTCCAGGCCCAGCATCCCTGAGCCCCTGGTTCATATCATCTGGTTCCTAAAGGACACTCCTACTCAAATTATACATGTTGAATGTTAATTACAATTTCTTCTCTTCTCTCCAGATTATTGCTATTTCACATTCTCTCATCTCCTAGCCTGCATGTCTTATATTTTTGTTCTCACCGTCTTTGGGAAAAAAAAGTCACAAATTCTATCATGTTACTCAAGTCAAAGGCTTTCCTTTGACTTTTCTTATCCAACATTATTTACCATGGTCCTTTTGAAAATTCTTCTTTTCTGGTCTGTTCTGGCCTTTTGTGTTCTTTCTTGAATGCGGTTTTAATTTTGTCTTCCTGTATATTTGTGCTATTCCCCATGTTTGGTGTGTGCGTTTATATCATCCCAGAGTAATGCATCCTATATTTTCTTTTGATCTAAACTCTTTTGTAATACTCCAGCTTAGAATCAATGGCCATAAAATCCTTCTATTTCTCTGATTTTATAAGGCATATTTAGCCTGAACCTTACAACCCGGCCCTTGGTATTCACAGAATTCTTCTGTCTCAGTCTGTTTACGTCAAATTAAAAGATATGCATTAAACAACTGTCCTGCTTATGTTACCAGGTTTAATGCTGCTGGGATTCAAATGGAGTATATCAAAGAATCCTCTCAAGCTGCTTCTTGGATAGTGCAAGGCACACTTCAAGTACACAGATGCCTCTAAACTAAGTCAAGGAAAATAAGACTTGTGTGTTGATATCTTACTACTCTAATTATACTAGAAACAGGGGGAGAGCTTAGACTTCTTATTCTTCTGTACTTCTCAGTGCAGGTCAGCATAGGATGAGGTACACCGTCAATGGATAATTCTTACCACACACACCAACACTGCCAGACCAGCAGCAGTCGTGTGCTGAGGACACTCTGTGCCCAGTGCTTGCATGCATTCTCTGTGATTCTCACAGCCTGACAGGGTGGGCATTATTAACCCATTTCACAGATGAAAAATCTGACTCTTGAGAAAGTTGTATAACTTAATGTACCTACACTGAGGCAGTCAGTAAATGGCAGAACCAGGGTCTGTAGCCAGATATAACTAAAAAGCTTGTGCACTATTTCCTGCTTGTTACTGCCCAGCTACTGGGAAATAGATACTTGTGGTATCATTTCAGGTCATTCTACAGATAATATTCTCGAGAGGGGACTGTTACACACACCCCTACACACAGGCATTCCACACCAGTGCCAAAGATCAGGGTTTCTTGATATATATCTGGCTTTGTACATGTTCTTTGTATCTTCTTTGGCCCCAGCTCCATCATTTCCTTGTCAGTTCTGTATATGGCCTACTTAAAGAATGCTAATGAAAATCAACCAGTCACTCATAGCTTGAAGAAAGAGTAAGAGCATAGCTTGAAGTCCATGGGAAACTGACTCTTACTAGATGTCCATCCTGGGTATCATTCAAGCGCTGGATCTTTAAAATCACCCAGCTTCCTTTCCATGCACAGGTTTTGCCTTCAAGATCCCATTAGCACTAATGGGTCATTTTCCTTCCATCACCTTAAAGATCAAAAGGAGAAGCTGCATCTTTGATGAAGTGCTAATGCTACACAGGGCTCAAGCCACTTAAAGGTTTCCTTTGTTCTCTTCCTATGGAAACCCACCCAGGGACTTGAGACCACCGTCTTCTATATGAAGAGTTTATAAAGACTGTATTAAGTGGCAGTGCTAAGCGCAGCTTCAGTAATGAAAATGAGAATGAATCCCCTGCTTATAAAGCCAAACTCATCCACCTTACTTTGTCCGAGGCTTGTATCCTGCATGGATTTTCTGCTCTTTAACAGCACAAGAGAAAGATTACTACTTCTCTTCAATAAGCTTTAAAAAGTTATTTGGGAAAGTGTGCTAACAGGAAAAAAGTAGGACATAGTAGGAAGTGGGGAATGGAAGTAAGTGCATTTTAGAATTAGCTCTCTCCCTTTGTGTTGCCTTGCCATTCTTTCTTTTCTGATTCTTTTCTACATGACTTCAGTCCATCAGCTGACTGACAGTTTTAGTGCTCACTGTGCTTGTAGCCTAGTACTGAGCACCAAGGGAGAATTGAAAACAAAGACACAGTTTCTATCCTCGAGGAAGTTATGGTCAGAAAGAGGAGGGACTTCCTGGCAGTCCCGTGGTTAAGACTCCAAGCTTCCAATACAGGGGACATGGGTTTGACCCCTGGTTGAGGAATCAAGATCCCACATGCCATGTGGTACATTGGAAAAATAAATTGAAAGGAAAGAAGAAAATTGATTATCATGTATGTAGCATCCCATACATAACTTTCAGTGCTAAGTTCTATAGCCTGAAGCAGTGCCCAGAATTCTTCATTCAGCTACCACTGTTCTCTAATACCACATTCAGTAGGCCTAGAGGAAAACTGAAATTTCCTAACAAATTTATTTCAATACATGAATGTAGGAAGTAGGTCCTTGCATTTGACATCTAACAGTATAAGTCAGCACACTCTCTCAGATAAGCAACAAAGAGCACTTTCTTGAACTCATCTTAGTTTCTGTTTGGGGCTCTGATTCTTTGAATTAGTGAAAATCTAATCTCAGGAACTTTTCATTCGTTCATTTCCCTGGGATTATGTCTAGATTATTTGAAGGCAGAAGACTTCCACTGTACCAATATTCTGGGGATAGAGAGAGATTGCACAGGAGCTAGTCTCAAATAATCTATTCTCACAGCATAGGTGCCCACTGACTTGCTACTCACCCTCTTTATTCTTTGTGTGCATAACCTCCTCCGTGTTAGTCTCTCAGTCAAGTCTGATTCTTTGTGACCTCTAAGGACTGAAGCCTGCCAGGCTCCTCTGTCCATGGGATTCTCCAGGTAAGAATACTGGAGTGAGTTGCCATGCTCTCCTCCAGGGGATCTTCCTGGCCCAGGGATCAAACCTGGGTCTTCTGCATTGCAAGAGGATTCTTTACTGTCTGCACCACTGGGGAAGCCCTCCTCAGACCAGCCCTTTTCTGCTCGTCCCTGTGGTACTCTGGAAATTGTTCTGTTGCTTCCACACCATGTGGGATATGGAAAGCTCTGTGAGGCTCACTAAGCTCTCAGCATGTCTAAATCTACCCTGCAGCTATTTCTTCTCGAAGATTACACTGCTGCTTCTGGGTTCTCTTGCCACTGATCATCATTACTTTCCTCAGCCTACTTGAGGTTTTGACATCCACCAGACTCCAGTGTTCTTGCCTGGAGAATCCTAGGGACGGGGGAGCCTGGTGGGGCCGTCTATGGGGTCACACAGAGTCGGACACAACTGAAGTGACTTAGCAGCAGACCTAACATCAGAACACTGCTGCTGCTGCTGCTAAGTCACTTCAGTCATGTCCAACTCTGTGTGACCCCATAGACGGCACCCCACCAGGTTCTGCCATCCCTGGGATTCTCCAGGCAAGAACACTGGAGTGGGTTGCCATTTCCTTCTCCAAAGCATGAAAGTGAAAAGGGAAAGTGAAGTCGCTCAGTCATGTCCTCCTCTTCGAGACCCCATGGACTGCAGCCTACCAGGCTCTTCGTCCATGGGATTTTCCAGGCAAGAGTACTGCAGTGGGGTGCCATTGCCTTCTCCACATCAGAACACTATGTCCTCTTTTGGGGAATGACTATGTTCACACTTCTTCTCCTCCAACTTTCTCTCCTGCTTACTCACATGAGGGACAGGAAAGCCTTACTCATCTCATGTAATTGCCATTATATTCTATTTCACTCCTTTAAAAGTCTTGAATTTTAAGGATCAAATATATAAGGACAACTTTATGTCTTTGGTTTCTGATCCATATCCCTTCTCTGAAGCAAGTAAAACACAATCACGTGAAATGTGGGAGAAAAGACTAAAAGAAGGGAAATGTGGAAGAAGAAATCATGTATTTCAAAGGTAGTATCCTATTTTAGACCAAAAGCATAGTATCCTTTAATATTAGGAATCTTGGTTAGTAATCAATAGGTGTTTTCTTCTATTTAAGAAGTAGCAGAAGTAAACATACCCAGTACCTTCATCACAAATTATGGAGGCTCTCTGGCATCCTAGTTTAGTACTTTGAGCTTTAGTTAGTGGGTCAGGGACCTAAGTTCTCAGTTTTTATGGCTCAGTGACTTTAAACAAGCTCAATTTACTCATCAGTGCAGCCCAGGAATATTCTATGTGTTGCTTTTTACCCTACTTACCAAGATAGCTTATTACTGTTTTGTGGATGGTGGCAGGAGACACAGTTTCTGGGTCAGACACAAAGTCTTTTATTACTCAGAAACCAGAGTGAGCATCAGCGCGTAGTTCTCCTCACTCCCAGGTCTCCTGAAAACAATACAAAGGGGCCCAGAAAACATTAAGAATGTAGGAGTTTTGTGTTACAGTGGGAGAAGGTATCAGGTATCATGCGGGAGAAGGTAACAGGTGTCATGAGAGTTAAATGAAAGGGTTAAGGTGAGACAGAAAATTCAAATGACAATGCAAACTCAGAGAAGTAAGTAGCTAAATAGAATGTTACCAGGACTTGAAAACATGAGTAGTATATCAAGAAATTTGTAGTGACCCTCCTTATGTTTTGCACTGATTGTCTACTAGAGCAGAGTCAGTTAGTTACATCTACTCAATGCTATCCAGAAATGGTGATAGAAAGGAAATAGAATCAAACTTGGATTACAATCTCTTTTTTTAAAGTAGTAGTTCATTAAATTCAGAAGTCTCAAACCTAGAGACCTGAAGACGAGAAAGCAAAGCAAAATGTCCCACTAGAAACTGTAATAAAATTGGGGAAACGTAATTGATGCCTTGTTAAATGATCACAGAACAGCTTAACGAATTCAAAGTGGTATACTTTTACCTAAAAATAAATAAATAAATACTTGAAAAGGGATTGAATATTAAATAGCAACCCACTCCAGGGTTCTTGCCTGGAGAATCCCAGGGACGGGGGAGCCTGGTGGGCTGCCGTCTATGGCTTCGCACAGAATCGGACACGACTGAAGCGACTTAGCAGTAGCAGCAGCATTCAGGTATATACAGTCTACTGTGGGATTGAGTTGGTGAATAAGATAGGTACAAGCAAGGATAATAGATTTAAGCATAATAGAAAAGGTAATTTTAGACATTAGATGTTTAGAATTTGTTGAGCTTCTAGTTAACAGAAAAGCCTAGAATGAGAATTCTAAGCAGAAGGTAGATTTGATAATAATAGCACCTTCTAACATCTACTACGTATTTTCATTCTGAAACTCTCCATTATTTTATCTTTCAATCCTCACACAGTCCTATAGGATGCACTTTATTGTTCCCATTTAAGAAATGAGGTTATTAACTATCAGATAATTTTTTTTTAAGTGCTCGAAGCCATGGAGTTGGTAAATAATGACTTAGATTTTAATTCAGGGGCCTCTTCATGGCCCATGTTCATTCCTTTTGGCCATACTATATTAATTAGTTTTCTGTGAAACTAGCTTCTAGAAATTTCTTCTAGTGCTGATATATTAGTCAAACACTTCTGCTGTTTTGTACTTTTAACAAAATAGTTATAAATTTTATTAATTTTGAAAATTAACTTAATGAAAAATAAACCTTACTATTTATTTTTCCTGTCCTACTGTTGGTTAAAGTCAATGACAAGTTACTTTTGTGACCCAAATTTTTGTCTTCCCACAGGTGACTTGTATATAGGAGGAGTGGCCAAAGAAACGTACAAATCATTGCCAAAGCTCGTCCATGCCAAGGAGGGCTTTCAAGGGTGCCTGGCATCGGTTGATCTAAATGGGCGGCTTCCAGACCTCATCTCAGATGCTCTTTTCTGCAATGGACAGATTGAGAGAGGATGTGAAGGTATTAGGTCTTCGTTATTACACTCAAATAATTCTGATTCCACCTATTAATGAGAACAGATCTCTCTGGCCAGCAACATTTTTATTTCTGACAATTGGCCAAATCTCTATTGAAGGCTTAAAAAATCATTATTCATCCCATATATCTTAAATTTTCTGGACAGTTTGCAAACCTACACTAATGCTCAATAAATTTAAAATGGGAGCTCTACCTATGGGTCTTGATTTTTCTACTTTGCATTCCATAGTTCATCTCATTAGTGTGCTAATCAGCTCTGCAACGCTTGTTTGTAGCATTTAATAGATACTCCATTTGAACTAGAAAAACATATTTATTCCAGCAAATGTTAATCAACTTGAGGCTAGTTTTTTTTTTTAATCTACGTTCAATAAGACCCAACAAGAAAATAACATTCAGACATTCATTCTCAAATCACTATATGATTTGTGTCTACGTGACAGCACAAGTGTCTCCCATATATTATGAGTTTGTTTTTAGCAAAAATTGGTTTCTTCTATTCCCCAAGGCTAATATTCTACACTTCAGAAATGTGCTCAAGTATCTTTCTGTTCTTTTGTATTCTTTATCAGACTAAGATCTGTAGGAGTACTTTTTGATTGCTGCTTTCATTTTAGATAATTTTCACTTCAACACCTCAGATTGTTGGAGCCATTTCTCCCTCCATAAATGCAATTTAATCACATTATCCTGAATTTTGTAGCTCTGAATGTGTTGTTGCTTCTCCTTTAATGTTGAATACAGTTTGGGCCATTTTGAAAATTTTAGATTTATAATGAAATTTCACATGGGAGAAATGAAGGAAGACATGTGAATTCCTGTTCCCCAGAAGCTTATGAATCATTTCTTCTCAGCCAAAATAATGCTATTAGGTTTGGTAACTACCTAAGTACATATACATTTTTTATTTGAAAATATAATTTTTTCCCTCTTTGCAGCATATACTTTCCTGAAAAGTCAGGTGAAATTCAAACTGTTTAATCATGCCAGAAAATAAGGTTATTTAATTGAAATCTTTGATGAATTAATTTTTAATGTTTTGCCATATTTCTTTATTTCATATTTTGGAATAACACATTTTTGTAAAACAAAAAGAAACTATGTGTTTTATTCTTTCATTAATTTATCAAAGGAAGTAAAATTGTTAAGTGAATAAATGTGAGACATAACTTTGATCCTTGGAGGTGATCTAATAAGTGAGGATATATGTATTTTTTTTAAGTTACTACAAACTCTTCTGAAAATATTTTTCAAAAATAGGCCTTTCTACAAGTTGCTTGATGACTCCTCACCTATAAAGAGATGGTAGGAGCAGACAGACAGAGACACATTCACAGCTAAACATTCACAAGATAGAAAAACAGACACACACACATGACCTCCCACCACTGGCACAATTGAGTGGGTGAGTGGGAGGGAAAACTAATGAGAAACGTATTGAGAAAGTGTATTTACCATAACATTTGGTGTTATTTTCTGTCATAATCTAATGAGCAAATTGGTTAATATGATTGATTGGAATCTTCTTGAATAATTGTAAACTATGGTTTGAACATCTGAAATCATTCAGTAGATTATATCATTGTTTCCTTCCTTACTTTATCTAGTTTGCTTTAATATCTGAGCTTTAATAATCCTCACCCTCTCTTAACCCCTTTTCCTTTATTTTTAGAATGTTGACATGTTCCTGCCTTCCTGCCTTAATACTTCCCTATTTTTTTCACTCCAACATCAAGATTAACAGTTTTATAATTTATGATTATTTCTGTTCTCTATGGTCCGTCAGATGTGCCTGTCATAGGTGTAATTGATGAAATACATATATTTTTCATGATCAATTTCTAAATATTCCATGAATTATTTCTCTAAAGATGATTGTCTTCAGGGGTTTTGAGTTCAAATCACATCAGAATCACTAAACCCCCATATTAATATTAACAGAAATAGTACAAATTTGACATCACTTAATAATATCTTCCCATGATTTTCCACCCAACAAGACTGACACATCTCTAAGCTTCTTTCATGTGAGAAGCCATTGGTTTTCTCACAATAATCACTTGCTGCCTTTCTCTCTAACTTATTTCAATGAGTAATAGTTGATTTTATTTACATGACACGTGTTAGCTTGCAGATGGAGCTTACATTGTCCTTTTCCCTTTACATTAATGTTTCTCAACCTGAGCAAGTATTCAACTCACCTGGAGAATTGTTAAAACCCATGTCACTTGACAGTACCCTCAAAGTTTCTGGTTCGGTAAATCTAGGATGGGACTCTAGAATTTGTCTTTCTAGCAAGTCCCTAACTTATGCTGATGCTTTTGGCCTTACAACAAACTCTGAAAATTACTGCCTGGAAAGGCATTGAGCTGCTTAGATAAGAGAAAATAGAGACTGGCAGTGCACCAATAATCAGACTCAATTAAGCTCAATACTGAGTCAAGATAACTTTTGTACATGAAGTCAGTGAAACAGCTTTTAGACACATGTATTGACTCATAACCTTCAGCTCTTGAACTGCATTATAAGCTCCAGAAATGCTTCATTATTAAAGCTACCATTGATCAAGCACTGATAACAATAAGTTTATATATATGCAATTTCATTTCATTCTCAAGACTCTAACAGCTAGGTATTATTGGATTATGTTAGAGGAGTAAATTGAGCCTTGAGGCTTTCCTGGAGACTCAGTGGTAAAGAATCTGCTTGCCAATACAGGAGATGCAGGTTCCATCCGTGGGGCAGGAAGAGCCCCTGGAGAAGAAATTGGCAATCTACTCCAGTATTCTTGCCTGGGAAAACCCATGGACAGAGGAGCCTGGCAGGCTATGGAGTTGCAAAAGAGTCAGACATGACTTAGTGACTGAACTAAAAAACAATTTGAGTCTTACAGATGTAACATGATCTTCCTACTGTCACACAGCAAGTAAGCGGATGTGGAAGCTTTGAGCCCAAGTTTGTCTTATTTGAAATCCCAGACACCTAAGCACCTTTTTCTATTGTTTCTTTGGTTTCCAGACATTGTCATTTACCTTCACTTTCCTTTCCTTTTCAAAAATATCCTTATTTTCAAACACTTAGTACAAAAGTCTTTGTGGCTTGCTCCCAATTTTATTCAGTGATAAAATAAAAAGAACATTATAAAACTAAAAAGAAAAACTCAGGGCTTTGTCTCATGCAAATGCTTGTCAGTGTTTAAATATTGTTCTAGAAGGTGAGTTCTTTGAAAAATGTGACTTGTCAGGCTTAGGCCTGAATTCTCTTGTAATACCTGAAAATATAAAAAAAAACTGTTGTGATAATAAAAACATAATAATACAGCATATCTTTATGTTCACATAAAGACTTGGCAGGCACTCAGAGTGTCTGCTGTACAATATGGAGAGGCAGGTTATTTTTCAAAATTGCAACTTTACCATTTTTAGAGTTTAGCATTATTTTGCAATTCTATTTCTGATAATTTTTACAAAAACTAAAAGATAAAAGCAAAAGCATGGCTCTTCGTCGGTGCTTGTTCCTATACTTTCCTTCTGCTGAGCAAGTCAGGGGAACAGTATTATTGATAACATGGCCCCTGACCCAAGCTGGGCTTGTGCTCAGGAAGGACTGCACTAAGGAATACTGCTTTAAGATTTTTTTTTTTTAACAACCATTAATTATTTTCAGCCTTTAATACCATGGAATAAAGATCTTACCTCTCACAGACTGGAAAAACAACAAAAACTGAGCAATTTAGTGATCCTTGGTTCTTTGATATCATAAGTGAGAAAAACTAGCTATTATTATTATTAAAAGCAACTATTATTTTTGATATTATTACTATACTGATTATGATTATGATGATACAATTAGTAGTTACAATACTATGATTTCTAAATTTGTGAATATTCATATAGTTTAGGCTACATTCAGTACATTTTATGAATAATACCGTGACTCAGAATTTTTAATAAAAACATGTTTGTAAGGAGGATGTTTAAAATTGGCATTTATAAAAACATCAGTTTGTACAAAATCTAATTACATATAACTCTCATGTATTCACTAGAGCAGTTACCTCAAAGGCTGTCAGTGTTAATAGCATCTAATTAGTCTGGTATCTATTTTTGTGTTTTCATAAAACCTAAAATTGTGTTTGTTAGAAAATATCTTCAGTTTAAAGGTATTGAGATAGATGTTGCTCCCTTTCCACCCATCTCTAAGATAACCCTTATTAGTGAGGTTCTCCTGTAATAAATATTCACAGGGCAGTTTGTGAGAGTTGAAGACAGTTATAAAGGTAGGGAAAATATAGATGTAACTCTGAGACCTGCAAGCAATAAGTACCTAGTCTGGTAAAAGCAAAGACAAATACTCCACCTTGCAATCTTGTAAAGGAATTTTCTTGATGGGGAATTACATTGCAGTTTGCGTCTTCCATTCTTTACTTTTCCTTTCATCTACTCTAAATGATGTGGTCTACATTTGGATAGTTTGGCGTCACTGTAAGGCCCAAGGGTCGGCAGAGCACGGCTGTCATTACAGTTTTAAACTTTAACTGCAATAGCAAGAGAAAAGACCCAGAGAGGGGGGGAAATAGGAAGGGTCTGATAATGACTATCGTATACACTGTATCTACACATGATAAGGGGGGCTGCATGCTTCAGCTAAGCAGTGCAGTCATTTTGGCAATGCATTCATGTCTACCCAAGAGAGGAAAACATGCAAAAGCCCTCTTAATTTTCCTTCATTACATGTCATTGGCTCAATTAACCATTTTATGAATACATATGTGGTGAAATTCTAATCAATTATCGCTTTCCCATTTTTGGCTTCTCTTAAGATTTATGGCTGTTAACTATTAATTTGTTTGCTCTACATAGCATTTCTCTCCCCCTTTACAGCAGCATGCTTTTTTGAATCTTCTGTGTTTGCCCATTTCAGTATTGCTTACTAACATTTAATATATTTTGCTTTTTTTTTAATTTTGCTGACAAAGTTGCATTGATGAAAGCTGACTTGCAAGGTAGATAGCCCTGTGTGTATAAAACAAGACTGAAACCCCATAATACACAGTAGAAACCTCAAAATAACATATCTTATATTTTTGCAGTAACCATTATTTGGATATAGATTTAATTTTTTCCCTTCTTGAATGCTGTGTAAGAAATTTTATTTTGTAGCATAGTTTGCATAAAGGCTTTCAGTCTTGACTATGTTTGTAGAGTGATTACATTTAGTGCTTTGATCATTCTTTTTAGTTCTTTGTTTTACAGTGTTCTAGTTATGATTCTTTAGAAATAGACTAGCATTCTTTTTCTTGTATGTTAAATGGGGGCATGTCATTGATACAGTTTTTAATTTTATGTTTGATTGCATGAAATTGTTAAAGCATGTGAACTGATACTTGCCAACATACCTATCCAAAACACCAACAGTCATAACTTTATTCATAGTTTCTGCAGGAAAACTTCTACTAACTTGCAGGACATTTTTGCACAACTCTCTTCAGTTTTTTTTTTTTTTTTTCCNTTTTTTTGCCAATCTTTATCTCAGTTTCATGAAAGTTGTAATCTCCATCTCTCATGGTGTCTCTCCCCATTGGTCAGAAGTTAAGGAGATCCATGCATTTTTCTAAAATCCAAACAGTGAGAGAGAGTTATTGAAGATGGAATGAGATTACCTGCTACCATGATCATACTGGAAGCTATGTGCTTGCTTTTACTATTTGTTGGTTTAGTTTACTCTGATAACGTATTTTGTCCTATATTTGAAATTCCAGAAAACCTTCATGTGACAGCTTCTCTGTTCCTAATTCAGGTGTGTGCACTAGAACTTTCCAGACTAGTTTGGTCGTGTAATTTGAGGTGTTGGCAACTACTGTGTGTGACCTTGCTCATGTGCAACACATTTTTTGATTTTTTTAAAGAACCCAAGTTTCTTTTGGATTGTTTTTCAGGGCCTAGCACAACCTGCCAGGAAGACTCCTGTTCCAACCAAGGAGTGTGCTTGCAGCAGTGGGATGGCTTCAGCTGTGACTGTAGCATGACCTCCTTCAGCGGGCCGCTCTGCAATGACCGTAAGTACCTGCGTGTGTACTGATGCTTGTCTTTGCTTCCAGATACTATTAACTACCCCAGTCTAAAGCTAAGAGTCTTTATATTATTTATGAATAAGTTAAAGGGTTGTAACCAGGAGAAGCATTTGATCCTACAGAAAGGACAGTTTTAAAATACTAAAGTATTGATCAAAGATGCCATTCTTCAAAATCTGTGATAATGGTTGATTGTTTGGTCTCTGACTCTTTGTTGGAATTTTTTGAACTGCTAGTGGATACCTTGTTGAAAATAATTTTTTCCATTGTTTCATATGACACTTCTTCCCTAATTCTTGAAAGAGCCTTCATGTTGCTTTCTATTAAATAATATTTAATTTCATAAGATTATATTTTGAGAGCTGGAATTTTAGTGAATTAACAGGTCTTGTTATTTTTCTCTCTCTCTACATCTTTTCAAGCCCACACTATCTTTTAAGTTAACAGACAGTATGTTTAAACTTTGCCCTTCAACTATTCTCCCTTATAGTTTAGCCACTTGTGTTTCTGTTTCTTCCCCTTCAGTCTCACAATATAAGCATGGTAAAGAAACACAGCATTCACAATATATTATGGAATATCTGTGAAAACCTAATTTATGTGATAGCAGTCTGAATTTTGAGACCAAACTAACTGGCATATGGGATGAAGTTCTGCTTCTTAACTTTCCAATAGGTACTGCCTTACAGTACTTCATCAATATGATAAAAGGGTTTCCTACAAATCATGGCATTCTGCTCTATTAAGAAAATATATCTGGCAAAGCCTTCTGTTGTGAAATAGAGTTCCATACTTATGTTGTAAATGCTACTACATTTTAGAAAAGCTCTAGGATGGGATAATGGGAGAGCGAGTGAGATGACTGAAGGTTTGGGCTTCCAAGTTAAAGCTGAGCTTGAGTACGGATTTAAAGAAAGACTAGAGTTTGTTCATTTTGACCTTTATATATTTGAGACTGTTCATGTCAGTAGATATGAGTGTGTTGAAGATGGAGTCAATCTAAAATATGTTATTGAACTGAGTTGTTGTAAGCTAGCAGTATAGCACAATTTCCTAGCTATTTTTACCTCTCCTATCTGACAGTGAATATAGGAAGAACAAGCAACTAATACAAAGTAAACAATACTTGGAGGAGGCATGTAAAGATCACACCGCAACAGAAGGAGAACCGTTTAGTCTTCATCCTGCCAGTGACCCCTTCAATTACAAGAATTATAAGAAACTTGAAGCCACAAGCATATATACTAACCATTACACATTTGCAAATACTGTATTTCTAAAAATCAAATCACTCCTACAAACATTAAGCCACATTTGGAGTTATATAAATAGCCTTATGTAAAGACTCAATAATTACTTATAGGTACCTAGAGCAAAGCAAATCAAAGAATCTATATATCCTTTTAATAAACACATGTTTGGATATAGATAGACCAGTAACTTCTTGCAGTTGCTCCTGCCCCAGAGAAAATAAATCCAGCTTATTTTCAAGGACAAACAGACTGATACTTCATTATGATTTCATTATGACAGTTTTAAAACACTAAATATGATCCTGACATGTGTAGCTGAGTGCTTTTTTTTCCTTTTTTTTTTGCATGGAACCATTTTGCATTTTGCCAAAGAATTTATCTGCCAAATTTTGTGCTTAGTTTCCATGTTTTACACAATGGTTGTCTCTTGGTTGTGTCAGATTGAATATCCTCTTATATGAGTTAAGTATAAAGAATTTAATTTTCTCCTGTTTATCTGCTAGTTGTTGCTGTTGTTAGTCGCTCAGCTGTGTCTGACTCTTTGCAGCACCATGAACTGTAGTCTGCCAGGCTTCTCTGTCCATGGCATTTCCCAGGCAAGAATACTGAAGTGGGTTGTCGTTTCTGTCTCCAATGTATTTGCTAGACACTTCCTAAAGGAATATCAAGATCCTTCCTTAAGTATCATGCTGTCTTCAGATCATTTTTTACAGAAAATTATTTGAATGCTGCTCTTGGGTGATAGTAGCGGTCATGACAATGATAAGCCCATTTGTTATTTTCTTGTAAATAAGGTAACTGTCATTCAATAAGTAGGTCTCCTGATATGCCTTTTGCACAAATCAGCATTAAAATGACTTTGGAGGGCTCTCAGAATACATGCATTTTGATTAAATCATTACCCCTTTGTGAGTTTTCTGGGAATGTGAAGTAGTTTTCCTGGTTTATACATTGGTGTTTTGGTGGTGAGGCTATGTAGGTACAGATCAATATTTAAAAGCAAATCTTATTTTCATATCAATTTGTAGAAGTTGTCACTATTGTACAATAGTGACAGTTACCTTGAAGATATGCAATTAACAAGCAATAGATGTGGTATGTCGCAGTTTCTTCACTCTTTAAACTGATCAAAATAAAGTTTATATCTCACTGCTTTTCTTTAAGTTGTACACATAAGCCAAGTGTGATTCCATTTTAACAAGCTCCTTTTATGTATAGAGGATGACTTTTAATTTTTAAATAAAGCAAAATATGACATTTTGTTTCTTAATGAAATTTTCTTCTCCAGTTTAGATATTTATCCTTAATTTCTGTGACTGTAGCTGTCAACTGCATGGAAAACAAACAAGTAAAAAAAAAAAGAATGCAAAATAGAAACAAAACTATATTTTAAGGAAAGAGAAAGAACATAGCACATTGCAAATGAGATTCCCCTACTCCAACCCCCCATAGACCTTCTAAATGTCATCTCTCTGATAAGTTTCATAGAGTTAGAGTAACTAGAAAAATTTATTTATGTTAGCCTGGAGACATAATTAACAATGGGATGATGGGAATACTTTTTTCCCTTGTAAGTGTAATCTTGGATAAATCATACTAATTAATGAAGTTAAAGGAATCTTTCAGAAAAAGTGGTACTTAAGCTAAGTGGTGCCAAAGGCTATTTTTAAAGAAAAGTGTTTGTGAAACCCTATCTTTCCTGGAAAGTTGCCACCTAAATAACCTACTCAATTGACAAAAATAATTGCTCCGAGGGTGAATGTGTTTGTGCATGTATGTAGGGCGCTGCATGTAACTCCTTAATTCTTCCATATCTATACCATATTTTAGGTCCCCAATATAATTTTTCTGGCTCATTGTAGCAATATCCTGGTTGAGTTTCCCCCTGCTAATCCCTCCTTCATCCGGTCCATTCTGTGCCTCCTTACAGTCTTGTTCTTCCTTCCTGTTCTCCCTAGTTTAAATATCGCCAGCTCTTCCTGACTTTCCTAACAGAGAAAATGCTTTCCCCCCTTTGACCTCTATAGAACTTTGTTTATGCTATTTTATCAGCCATCACTTTCTACCTTATAGTTAACTTATATTTGGTCTTATCTCCCAGGAACAGTAATTCTTTTTTTGGGCAGGAGGTGTGATCAGCCCAATGTTTTGCACCTATGTGCATATTGCATGTTACATGTACTGGTGATAGTAGTAAATCACTAAATCAATGTTGACTAGATGCATGAATTTTTCATAAGGCTTTCTAATATGTCCTCAGTGGCTGACAGTACTCTCTCCAAATTCATCAGTTTGGAGTTCATGAACCTCCATGGTCTGACCCTAGGTTTCATTTTTTATTCTTATCTATTGAAAAAAGCCTTGTCCATATGGCATGTTACTGCCAGTTAACCCACAGTTTTGAGCAACATTACACTTTTCCCATTTCTTCACCATTGCTTATGCTAATTTCTCCTCCTAGAGAATATACCCATTCCACCTAAAATGCATTCCTTTCACTGTATCTGCTTGAAGAAATGTAATTTCATTTTTTAATCTTTACCTAAACTGTTTCATCTCATTAAAACTTCCAGGTCCTCTGAGCTGGGTCTGCTTTCCCTTTTCTGAAATCTTAGAGCAACTGTTTTTTGCACTTATCACTTGTGTTTGTGAACTTTCTCTCGGATGTAACTGCTTTCTGAGTGCATGCTGCATGCCAGATGTGTGTTAAGAGTTTACATTCACTGCATTAAATCTGCATATCACCTATTCATGCTTGTGTGCGCATCCACACCATCATCAGACCACTGTGCTACAATAATCCTTTTCTGTATCTTCCCTGTGGTTCAGGATAGAATGTAACCACACTAGCTAATTTAATGTCAGATTGGGGAAGATGAATATGGCTATGATCACATGGAAAATAGCGAACATAATAACACTGTCACATTACATTAGTGTAGAAATGTTGTGTGCCAAATTACAGTTCAGCTTCAATGGTGCCTGTTACCATGAGGGATTAATACATCATAGTGCTATTATTTTGGTGCTAGGAGGGTGCGAGCACTGCCATTAAAAGACTATTTTCAGAATTCTAAACTTTGCCAAAAGAAAATCTTTCTGATAGGAATTTGTTGTATCTATTATACGAGAATTAGAATTGTTCGTTGAAAGATAAGAATGGAAAACATTTGACTGTGACTTGTTACCATGACATTTTAAAATATCTTTAGATTTGTTTCTCACCTTCTTTTGTTCTTTGAAAAGAAAATCTAATACCCAGCATCTGAGTATCAATATCAGAATTACTGTAAATGAATCATAACATACATAAAAATAACTTGAATCAAAGTGACATTATTTCTCTCCCATGTAAAGCTGCCAGTAGTATTCAGCTGTGAGCTGATTTGCTACTGATGTCATTTATGGCTGAATAAAATTTAGCAATTAGCTGTGTCCACAACCAGATCCTCATTGTGAGTATGATGAATCTTATTAACCTTGAATCATTCAAGCATTTCTATAATAAATGGCAGCCCTGAACTTGTTAAAAGCATTTCATAAGTAATATTTACTGATAATGCTTTAGAAAAACTGTCTAGGGCCAGACCTGTATTAGGTTAAACCATAAAGGATTAAAATATTGTTCATACTGAGTCAGAAAATGCAATAAAAGGCAGAACAGGAAGCATAATGTATGATAGAGAAATGTATTATATAGTAGAAGTTCTATCTTCTGCTATTTTATATAAATTTATCTTTGTTCTTCTGGTTGGTAATAGACATCATAAAAGTAAATGCATAAAAAGAAGCATTAGTCTCTCTTCATATTGCAATTGGGTGATCAAATGACAGTTTTAAGTTGTATCTATATAAGAAAATTTAAGTGGGAGGAAAAGCCCCAAACAGTAGAGTGTAGAATATTTCTGTATTTAAATTACCCAGATTAAGTCCCTATATTTTTCAGCAACTGAATGATCCATGATTCTAAGTAGCCTTTTTGCTCTGCGTAATTGGTGCCAATTTGGCCCCAGAAGTCAAAAAAGAAGGTCTAATTGTTGTTGTTGTTTGGTTTGTTTCTTTGTTTTTTTACCTCGGCTGAAATGAAATGAAAGTAAAAGTCGCTCAGTTGTGTCTGACTCTTTGTGACCCCATGAGTCCGTGGAATTCTCCAGGCCAGAATACTAGAGTGAGTAGCTTTTCCCTTTTCCAGGGGATCTTCCTAATGCAGGGATCAAAGCCAGGTCTCCCTCATTGCAGGCGAATTATTTACCAACTGAACTATCCGGGAGGCCCGTTACCTCTACTAGTACTCTAAATTGTCTGGCTTGCTTAAAAATCTGACTTTGTGAACCTTGATTTGGCTCCTACATGGATGCTCTCCATCACAGGCCTTCTATAAATGCAAAGGTGGCCTTTGATGTAGTAAAGCTGTCATGTCCCACCAGAACCCACTGGATCTCCGCTCCAGGGAGGTAAGTTTTCACCAGTCACCTTTGTTAACTATCCTTAAGGGTTTATGTGATTTGGGTTCTCACTCGGTGCTATTTCAGAGAATTCTGTGACCCTAGTCTTTGAATAATTTTCTTTTTGTGTGAGTGCATTTTGCTCAGGCTTCTGACTTTGCTGTTCAGTAGAACAGCACAGTGGGTGCAGAATCTAGGCTCAGGTGGGAGACTGTTTGAATCTGAGGTGTTCATTTCAAACTTAATTTCTTTGGGTTTTACTTTGGAGTTTACTTCCTCAGAATTGATGCACTAAAAACCCTTGTGAACAAACCAAAGATTTATCATGGCAAATTCTCATAAACCTGTAGATACTGAATAATTATAAACAATGAATAATTTAATACTTATTTACTAACCAAGAAAGTCTGTGAAGAGAGTAAAACATTAGATAATTTTCCAACTTTATGGAATCTGATTATTGTAGGTAACTTTTAAAAGGAGTATAAGATTAAAAAGAATAAGCTGAGTCATTGGAAAAGACCCTGATGCTGGGAAAGATTGAAGGCAGGAGGAGAAGGGGATGACAGAGGATGAGATGGTTGGATGATATGGTTGGATATGGATCACTGACTCAATGGACATGAGTCTGAGTAAACTCTGGGAGTTAGTTATAGACAGGGAGGCCTGGCATGCTATAATCCACGGGTTTGCAAAGAGTCAGACACAACTGAGTGATGGAACTGAAATGAACTGAACTTGTGAAGTAGATATTTGATTAAAAAAATGAATAAAATTGTCATTGAATTTGGAAGGAAGTAGTTGGATCAGGCATAAGTTGTTTATGTAGTTTGTTCTTATGAATATATCTAAGTGCATAAGAAGAACTGCTGCTGCTGCTAAGTCACTTCAGTTGTGTCCGACTCTGTGCGACCCCAGAGATGGCAGCCCACCAGGCTCCCCTGTCCCTGGGATTCTCCAGGCAAGAACACTGGAGTGGGTTGCCATTTCCTTCTCCAATGCATGAAAGTGAAAAGTGAAAGTGAAGTCGCTCAGTCGTGTCCAACTCTTCGCAACCCCATGGACTGCAGCCCACCAGGCTCCTCTGCCCATGGGATTTTCCAGGCAAGAGTACTGGAGTGGGGTGCCATTGCCTTCTCCATAAGAAGAACTATAAAATATTTTTATGTGGATCACACCAACATTTTAATGTGAATCACATAATAAGTAGCATATGCATATTATTTATATATTATAAACCTTGTCTTTTCAGTATTCACAGGATATTATTTTCACTTTATAAGTGAGGCTATTGAGGCTTTGGTGGTTTAAATATCTTCTTTATGCTAAAATGGCTAGTAATTTTCACAGAGAAAATTTGAATGTAAGTTTGTCTAACTTCAAGCTCATATTCTTACTTGCACCTACAATGCTCCCCAGAAAGGGATAGACTCTGAAATTCCCCAGATGCAAAATTCCCCAGAGAAGTTGGTAATGACTGATACTTAACATTGTAATTTTTTTTTCCAACCTCATCAGACTCTTGATTCTTACATATAATGTTAAGCACTGTGTTGCATGAAACATGCTCTTCTCCTTAACTTTTCACTACTGCTTCTAAAGACGAGTTAAAAATTCATAGCTGTTTAAAGCCTACTGTCATTAACTTTCAGTTCTGTTATAAAAAAGATACTGATATGAAATAGAGATGGGAATTTTTTGTGATGTTTCTGTGACAGCCTGGGTTTCTCAAAAATAATAATTTAATACTTGATAATGAAGTCAGGCAAAATACTTCCCAAGCTTATTTTCTTTGAATCGGAGTCACAACGTATATTATGGGAAAGGAGGAGCAAAAATTCAGAATTGTGCTGATCACTGCATAAGTACCAAGTGTTTGATGATACTGATTACATCTTAGGTTTCTCTTTATGTGGTGTTAAAGTGGAAAGGAGGGGGAAAAAATGAAGTCAGAGGTTAGCAGCGTGGTCTTTTAAGGTCTTTGAATGATTCACAGGGATGACATGAGAGAACACATGAAGCCCAAACCATGGAAGGTGCTTACAGGATTAGTAGTCAAGACCAAAGCCTGCTTGTATTTGTAGGAAAGAGAAAGAAAGATTCCAAGGAAGTGTGCAGAGTAGGTCATGATAAAAAATAATGTTGTGCTTGCTTTAACGAATAATTTTAGTTGTAGGGAAAAAATATTACCATTAAGAAAATGCACCTAGTCCAGCAATCCTTTTTCCTTCCTGGAACAAAGTATTCTGTTTCTTTAATGAGATTTATTGTGGCAATTAAAATGTGTAGGGACCTTTTATGGGGAGGAATTATGGTCTGCTCTGTAGCTCGGTGCTGTTATACATTGGTACTTCTCTGGCAGCATTCTCTAGCAGCATAAAGTACAAAGGTGGTTTCTAGCTCTAGGTATTTTGGAGTATATGATTTTAATGACCCTAATGATCTAGATTCACATCTCTCAGGAAATGGCCTGTAGAGCCTGAGGCTTAATCTCCCCAGGATTTGGTAGATAGGAAGGTACAAAGGCGTTTCTTAACTTGAAATGATTTCAGAATGAAACAAGTTTCATAAAAGGATGAGTGGATGGATGTAGAAGGATGTTTAAAAAAAAAATGGGTCGTGAACAGGGAGGAGGCTGTGTTTGTCAGAGACAGTGGAAACTGTTTCCGTAGGTGTGAATGCTTCTTATAAATGTATAACATATGACCCTTTAGGGAGAGAAACAGATGGAGTATGTAGCGGAAAATAAAGAATGCATTTTGCTGGGTTTCTTCACTCAAATGGTGCAGGGTGTATTTTAATATTTGGCATCTCCTGTTGGGAACCTTTCAAGGTCTCATCTGGATTCTAGCAGCTCAGGACAACACTGACATTGGGAATAGTGCTGGCTAAACGCAAGCCTTTGAATATGATTGCAAAACTTATCCAGGTCATGACTTGATGCATAAATATCCCAGCTGTGTTTCTATGTCAGATCCTTGATGATCCCTCAAATGCCCATGAAGGAGTCCAGAATGAAGGATCTGGATTCATGCAGTCATCACACCCTCAGAGTAAAGCTGTGTTCTGAAACTGTGGGGTCCATCTTCCATGGCATCCATCACAAATCTGTTCTCCAAGGTCCTGTTCAGGACAAGTGCTCCATCTTACTAAATTAAAAACAGAACAGTGTCAGAGAAATATCATTTCCTCTCAGCCGCAGGAGATATCACAGAAGTAATTAAACTGGATTTTGGTGTGTCAGGCACATTCCTTTTATTGACAGTGACAATAATTCTGTAAATCAGAACTTGGAAGCCTTTTCTCAGCATTGTTGAAGTGCGAAAGATGAAAACCTAAGGTTCTTAAAATTAAATCCCGTGAAACTAAAATTGATCTATGGAGTACAGTAATGAGAGGCTGCTGTCTGAGTTGTGAAAGCAGTCTCGCTTCTGGAATTCAGTTCCTGCAAGGTATGTGATTATGATGATGATTATATATATTTTAACACTGAGTCCCTGAAAGCTGTATTGATGTAAAAGCAAATGGAGTAGAATTTCAGTGGAAGGTATTGTTTATGGTTTTAAGGTCACTGGGAAAATGCTGTCTCCCTAACTCCAACATCTCCTTTCCTAATGTTGTTAGTAGGTTTTATTGACATTCACTTCCCTAGCATTCTTGTAGTCTTTCACTCAACATTTAAGGTTCTCCATAGTCTGGAGAAGGCAATGGCATCCCAGTCCAGTACTCTTGCCTGGAAAATCCCATGGACAGAGGAGCCTGGTAGGCTGCAGTCCATGAGGTCACTAAGAGTTGGACACGACTGAGCAACTTCACTTTCACTTTTCAATTTCATGCATTGGAGAAGGAAATGGCAACCCACTCCAGTGTTCTTGCCTGGAGAATCCCAGGGACAGAGGAGCCTGGTGGGAGGCCGTCTATGGGGTCACACAGAGCTGGACACGACTGAAGCGACTTAGCAGCAGCATAGTCTTGCTCAACAAACACAACGGCACACGGTGCCTCATATGCTCAGAAGCCAACTCTTTGATACCAACATGTATAGACACACAGTGTAGTCACTGAATGTTCTCTACGTTTTCACCTTTGCTGAACGAGTTCTCCTCAGATTGCCCACCTCCTCCCCAACTTCCACTCTGCCTAAGAAAATTCAGCCCATCAAGGTGAGCCAGCGCAGATCAAGTTCATCCAGAGTAGGACAGTCTTTGCTTAGCAGGATTTATCAGCTTTTGAGTCTCCAGTTACTGTCTACCATGTATCTTTTTATGTATCTATGCCTTTATTTTCCAGCTCTATTTCTCATTCCATTCTTCTCTTTCTGGTATTATTTCTCACAGTAAATGTTCTGAAATACTTGAAGCTTGGTTTCTTGAGGCCTCCATTAGTTGCCTGATTTTTTTAAAGACTATTTTCTTAGAGACATTTTAGGTTCACAACAAGTAAGAGAAAAGTACAGAGATTTCCTGTGTGCCCCCATCCCCACACAGGTATCACTTCCCCCATTACCAACAGCCCTCACCAGAGGGGTACACTGATTACAGTTAATGGACCTAGACACATCATAATCACCCAAAGTCTGTAATTTACAAGTTAACTGATGTGTACGCCTAAAGTTCTTTAAAAATACACATGTACACACATCATATAATATCTGGCAGGGGTAAATACATTTTTCATTATCTTTATTCCTAATAGTAGAGACCATGTGGAATTAGAGCCTTACATAGCCAGAAAGAAAATGCTTTGAGTAAAGATGTGTCTGTCTGTCTGTCTAGGGGGATGTGGGTAAGTGTGTGTGTATACACATACCATGGAAGATGGATTAAAAAGCATCACTTTCTATTTTCTTCAAATTTTGCTGATGTCCTGATTGGTGTATTATCACATTAAATCTAACAAATTTTGAGACCTTTAGTTGTTTCAAGAATTTTTTGTTCAATTTTCTTTTTTCTCACTAATTAGCTGATACCTGCAGGAATAATCACATCATTATGAAATGCTACATTGCATATTTGATCTTTTCTAGCACAACTTTATAATTTTTCAATATTGGAATGTTTTCCCAGCAATAATATAAGTTCTGTGAGGAAAATGATACTATTTTTCCTATAATAACATATCACTCATGTGCCCTGATTTAGTGAGTCCACCAGTGTCCTTGAAGAATTCTCTAAATGTTGCTTTTGCAACAGTTCTGGAAGAGTCCAGTCCCCATGTGATGTTATATAGATGGGATTCAAAATGTTCTTGTTTTTTTTCTTCTCATATTAAATATGATGAAGATAGCATTTGTGTGATACAACTATACCAGGTGCAAAAGAGTAACTTGGCCTTCTTGCTCTGGTTCAGTATTTTAGGAGAATTTACCTAATATCAGCTTAATAGGGTGATCAACATTTTCTACCTCCCAGTCTTTGTAAACCACACAAGTCCGTAATGACAGCCTCAGAAACAGAACTTGCTTAGTTGTTGGAGAGGTGGAGAAAGGGTATAAAATAATAAATTCCAAGAATACTAGAATGTGTCTACCTAAATAAAAAAGAATGTTGTAAAATGAGCAGGCTGGACTAAATTAGTGGTTCCCAAAATGTGTTTCTTGAACCAATATTGTCAACACAACCTGTGAATTTGTTAGAAATAAATATTCCTACATTCCAGACCTCCTGAATTAGAAACCGTGGGATGGAGCTATATGAAATCTGTATCATAAGAGCCTCCAGGTAATTCTGATACACCCAAAATCTGAGAACTGCTAGACCAGATGATCTATAAACTCATCTTGTTGGTTCTATGCTTTCTATATAACAAGAACTTTAACGGAATGAAAGAAGTTTGCCTGAAGAATTTTCATAAGTAAAGCGTCATGAGATTTAAGAGGTGATTTCAATACCATCTGAGATATTTCTTTCATGGTAATTTGAAAAAAATAACAAATTTTCATTTTTATTATTAACATCTTCATTGGACTGGCGATCTTAAAAAATGTTTGAAAAGTTCCCATTCACACTATCATGCTATGAAAAATCAAGTTCAAGTCAAAATTTTCCTTTCAATATGAGAAAAATGACTAAATCCAAGTACATATTCTTCTATTAATAGTCTGTGTGGTTTTTCAGAGTAATACTCTGATGATTTATTTGGGCCAGAACCTATAAAATTATTCTTATCTGCATACATATTTTAGCCTAAAAGAAAGTTGAGTCAAGAAAACCATTGTCAAATATGCCATTCATATAAGATAGTACGTTCTTCACATGGCATCCTTTTTCATTGCCTGAAATGTTCCACGTCTTTACCACTTGCTCATAAATATGATCCCAATTCAGTACCCCAGATATGATTGCCCTTCTCATTAACAAAGATCTCGTGTCTGGTAAGATCTACATTTTTCTTTTTTATCTTTACTCACAAAGAATGATTTATATGTGGGCCATTCCATCAAGATTCCAATATATGACCTTGAACAAGTCCCTTGAGTTTGTGGGCCTCAGTTTCCCCATTATAAAATAAGAGATTAGGTTTGCCTGGTTTTTAAGGTCCCTAGAGCTCCAAGAGTTTGTGATTCATTATCACTATATTCTTTCTCTTCTTTTCCCAACCCTGAGAGCTATTTTTACTCATGTTTAAGGCTCTTCTAGGACGCAGCCTACAGCTCAGTCACACAACACTAATCTTAAGCTATATTTTAGCCAAAGACCTTTCCTGCCAAGTCCTATGAAAAAGAACTTGGGGAAAGAAATCTGATTAATGGGATGTCTTCCTCTTTGAAAAAGGAAACTTTGTGTTTTTTTTTGTTGTTGTTGTTATGAACTGTGCTCCTTGTTCTCAGAAAACGTAACAACCAAAAGTTCAGGGTGTTACTTATTATTGTGATGATACAAATTTGTCACCCTTTAACCTTCCTGTGTTGTTTTTTATCCCATGTTGAGCTAATAGCGTTTGTCATTTGATGAACCCTTACTTATCACTATGCTATATGCCTACTAGGTCATATGTGTCACTTCATTAAAAGTCATATGGACACACCTGTGGTACATGGAATAATGCCCATATGACCATTTAACAGAAGGAAGAGACTGAATTAATCCTGAAACACAAGGCAAAGGCATCTGCTGTTTGTTTCTTTCATGTTTATATAGCTATTTATTTATAAATTCTTTTAGATATCTATTTATATCAACTTTGTTTTAAATTGAAAATTTTTACTGATTCAGGGTCNGGGTCATACCTGTGTACTTGCTTAGCTAAACACTAAATGTAATTTGTTATAGTACTTCAATTGCTTTTAGTGGTTAAAAAAACACAAGTGATTAGGGATATATAATCGTTAATATGATCAGAATACAGCAACTTATTGAACATTTACTATGTACTGGGTTTTTATATTAAAATTTTTATTCTCTTACTGTTCTCTCTTAATAAGAATTATGACAGCTATTTTACAAAAGTTTTATATAATGTAAAGTTGTATTCTCCTTATTAACATTCACATAATAATAAGATCAAGAATCTTGTCTCACTTAAATGTCCATGGTCTGCATCCATAGATGGCATCATGTAGTCTCTTAATATTAAATAAAGTAGTCAAATTGAGATTCACATGCTTTCTTTATTTTAGTTTTAAATATTTTAGAACACATGCAAAATGAATTCATATAAACAAATTTTCACAATATAGGTAGTTTTAACTATGAGGAAGAATTGATACAAAGCCAGTTTAGTCTTATTTTCTCGTTTAAGTCACTCATCTTCAGGCAAAAATCCTATACTAATATATATTAATACATGTGACCAGCATGCCTAATGAGATTTTATGAAGTCCACAGCTTTAAAGAGAAAAGCTTTGTATACCTTCAATGAATGAATAGACTTTAAAAAATGATGCTTATGAAGTATTGTAGAATACAGAACATTCTGAATAATACAGGAAGTTATGTTTTCTCTATCTAAGTTAAAAGTTAAAAACATTTATTAAAAACATTTATGAAATGATAAGCATGTGATTTTTCCTAGTTTTTAATAGTAGGTTTCTGTCTTGAGTTTTAGTGAGTAAGGAGGAAAGGGTCATCTTCAACAGTAGAGATGACCTTTCATGGAGTTGCCTCTTCTGCCTGCAATTTCTATATTTCTGAAAAGATAATTTCTTTTTACTGAAAACTGCCATGATTTAATTTTAGTGAATTCTGTTTCTCCAGCTGATATATGTACTGGGTAGGAGACTTTAATACCTCTGCTTCTGGCCTAAAACACTGCCAGTGGGAAATAAGAAACATTGCAAAAGCATCCTTCCACGTTCCAAAGGTCACTTGTACAAAAACAGAGGGCCTTGGGCTTAAGACTCTCCTATAGATTAGGAGCATATTTGCCTGGTAAATTATCTGAATCTTAGACCATTACTAATTGTGCACTTGCTATGTACAAAACACATATATGGATATGGAGATATATGAAAGTGAAATGATTGGATCCTTGTCCTCAAATGAGTTTTCATCTTGGAAGAATGATTCCCAAGACCTAGGGCAGTAGGGAATATTGTATGTTTTGTTTCATGACCTGTCACAGGTGCTTACAATAATGCTCAAGGCTTAATACCTACTCAAAAACTATTTACACAATGAATAAAACACATTGTTGATAAGATAACTAGTAATTTAAGTACTTACTGTATGGTGTAAACAATTGGCATTTGTGAACTCAGAGGAGAGGGCAAGCACAGTAATGCTTGCAGTAGGCCAAGAAGAAGTGAAGTGGATCTCAATCAGTTAAGAGAGAAGCAGGGAGGGCATTCCATACAAGGGACATGATATGAGCAAAGGAGAATCTGCAGATAAAATATTCACAGAGCCAAACACATCTTTGGAGCATTTTCTGTAGCATCAAGTACACTATTAGACTATGTGTATACAGAAATGAACAAAAGGAGGCTGTGGAAAGATCACAGACTTTGGAGACAAATAGACCCAGAATTGCATTCTGTCTGCCATCATCAGGTTGATTAATATATCTGAGACTTGGTTTCTTCATCTGTAAAATGAGACCATGATAACACACATTGCAGGATTGTTTTGAGAGCTGCAGGTAATGTATAGTTAGATACTTACTGTACTCCAAACTGGTCAGTGTTGGTATCTATTGCAATGCTCCCCTTACCTTTGTTTTCACGGAGCTCATAGACAAGAGGAAATGACTGGTATGTGTACAGATTATTACAATTTAAGCAGTGCTTTAATAGTTTGTTCCTTCTGGACCCCTGTAGTGCAAATGTTGGTGTGTTTCATGTTGTCCCAGAGTTTCTCTTAAACTGTCTTCATTGTTTTTGATTCATTTTTATTCATTTCGTTCCATGGCGTTGATTTCTACCAATCTGTCTTTCAGCATACTTAGTCATTCTTCTGAGTCATTTATTCTGATATTGATTCTTTCTGGTGTATTTTCATTTCAGTTATTATATTATCTTTGTTTGTTCTTTAAATCTTCTAACTCTTTATTAAACATGTCTTATATCTTCTCAGTCTTTGCCTCAATTCTTTTTCCAAGATCTTGGATTATCTTTAGTGTCATTATTCTGATTTTTTTTTCAGGTAGATTGCCTGTCTCCATTTCACTTAGTTCTTCTGAGGTTTTATCTTGTTACTTCTGGAACAAGAAGGAATATATCTGGAATATATTTCTCTGCTATCTCATTTTGTCTAACTTTCTGTGTTTGTGGGCTCCATTCTTCAGGCTGCAGGATTGTGGTTCTTCTTACTTCTGGTGTCTAACTCTGGGTTGTAAGGTCAGTTCAGGGTCTTATTGTAGGTTTTTTGGTGGGAGGAGCTGGTACCTGCCTGCCCACTGGTGGTTGGAACTAGATCTTGTCCCTCTGGTGGGCAAGGCCATGTCAAAGGGCATGTCCAGAGGTAGCTTTTGGCTCAAGACAACTTTAGGCAGCCTATTTGTTGATGGGTGGGGCTGTGTTCCCACCCTATTGGTGGTTTGGCCTAAGGTGCCCCAGAACTTTGGCCTGTAGGTTGTTGGATGGGGCCAGATCTCAGGGCCAAAATGGTGACCTCTAGGAGGGTTCACACTGAGGAATATTCCTTGGGGACTCTACCACCAGTGTCCTTGCCCCAACAATGGGCCACAGACAACCCCTGCCTCCCCAGGAGACTCTCTAAGACCTTCAGGTAGGTCTGGCCCAGGCTTCTGTGGAGTTATGGCTTTGCCTTGGGTGCACCTTCCAACAGTGGAATCTTTTGTTTCCCTGGTCCTAGGAGCTCCTACACTCAGGCCCTGCTGGCCATCCAAACCAAATGCTCTGGGAAGTCCTCCTCCTAATACCAGACTCCCACACAGGGGAGCCTGACATGGTGCTCAGCATTCTCATTCCCACAGGAAAACCTCTGCAATATAATTATTTTCATTTGTGGGTCCCCCACCCAGTTGGTATGGGTTTTGATTATATAATGAAAACACCCCTTCTGCCATCTTGTTATGGCATCTTCTTTGTCTTTGGATGTGGATTTTTTTTTTTTTAATACATTCCAGTCTTGTCGGTGGTTGTTCAGCAGTTAGTTATGATTTTGATGTTTCTGTGAGAGCAGGTGAGCTCGAGTTCTACTTTTCCATCTTGTCTCCCTTCAATATTCTCCTGTTCAAAATGTGGTCTGAAGACCAGAAGCACCTACAAGCTCATTAGAGATGCAGACTCTCAGACCTCCCCTTCCCCGACACACCCACTGAATCAGAATCTGCATTTAACAAGATCCCTGGTGATTCATGTGCACATTATTACAGTGTCAGATGCACTGCTCTAATAGAGGTATATAACTGGGGCAGAGCAAGGAGTGACTAAGTCCACTTAAGGAACTGAGAATTCTCATAGAAAATGAAATCTAGAGAAATTCAGACAGAAATATTACATGTGTGTGGAGTAACTTGTTTAGTAAATCAGAATTCCTAATTTGAAAAATTTGGTATAGATTCACCTTCTTGACACCACTAGTTTTACGTCACATTGACTTTTGGTAATCACCAGTGGTTTAGTAGGCGAAATGCATGCCAAGGCAACAGTTTGATCCAAGTGAGGGTGGCTAATCCTTGCTTCCTGCTTCAATGCATTAGAAAGAATAAGCACTAAAATCTAGGATTTACTGTGAACCTGCCTGTAAGAGGTCTGAATCCACAAGCCCCCTCCCAAGAAACTCAGAATGCAGACGTTTCATTGGCTGGTCTAGTTTAATCACAAAGGTCTTGGCAGACACTACTTCTTTCTGGGCCAGTAAATGGGATAATAGAAGAGTTAGTCATTTGGTAGTTAGGAAAAAATAAATACTCAGCTTTCCCTAGGCTGTCCCTGAAGGCCCCTCTGGTTTAACACTCATTTTGTTTTTTAATGTTAGAATTGCTTCTATTTTGTGTGAAACAACGTGGTTCTGTTCATTTAGTTGGCAGGTGGCTCCAAACCTGTAATTATGATTTTGATTGTCGGCTGCCAAAGCACAAAAGAAAACTGTAGTAATCCACCCTTGTGGTCTTTAGTGAATTGCTGCATATGCTCTTTGATATATCACTGCACATAAATCTCACAGTAGCAATAAAACTATTAGGGTAGTAAAAGATATGCATTTTAATTTTCATAAAAAATGTCATGAAATTCAATTAACTACACTTTCCCAAATTGCAGTTCACTCTGGGAAGCCCTGGGTTTCCTAATCTGAAATTGCGTGTTCCTTTCACTTTTCCTAGTGACCTCCATTAATGCTTTAATCATGACACCTACTCGACATCCTACAACATTATCATCTCTGGGGTCCCTTTGTCTCCTTATATTTCTGTAAAATTTCTCCTGCTTTTCTACTTACAGTTTTGTAGAGGCACTTCCAATACAGCATTTTTTTGTTGTTGTTGTTTTTTTCCTACTGCCTTAATGGGAGAATGAATTGCATAAGTAATCCATACAAATTTAGGCCTTATAATTGCACAGAATGGAGGAGGATGTTCTTTGGTGCTATATCCAGAGGAAAAAAACAATGAGGTTTTATTTATTAGACTACAAAAGACTCTGGCCAACTGCTGCTTTGGTAATCTGTAAAAGTGAACATTCCTCCAGTATTTTTAGATAGTTCACCTTCTTCTCAAAAGTAGTTTAATAGCACAGACTTGGGAAAGGTCTCCCGGTGTTCAGATTTTATTACTTTCACTGACTAAAGTGCAGTACATTTCCTAGTATAATTACACCCTGGTTGTCACAATAAATGAATGCAGTATATTTTACAATACACTTTACTTGCTTATTATCATGTTTGTTCACACATCTCTCAGATTTAATAACCCATGGGGGGCTTCTACCAGCATTGGTGAGTGGAAATTAGTGAAGTTCTCTTTCATTTGTGTTTGTGGTGGGGTGCTTATTTCAGTTGTACAAAGCCATACACATGATAGAGAATAGACTTTTTAAGAATTTTTTAAGTATCTATAACTTGGATGCTTTTGAACTGTGGTGTTGGAGAAGACTCTTGAGAGTCCCTTGGACTGCAAGGAGATCCAACCAGTCCATTCTAAAGGAGATCAGTCCTGGGTGTTCTTTGGAAGGACTGATGCTGAAGCTGAAACTCCAATACTTTGGCCACGTCATGAAACAGTTGACTCATTGGAAAAGACCCTGATGCTGGGAGGGATTGGGGGCAGGAGAAGGGGATGGCAGAGGATGAGATGGCTGGATGGCATCACCGACTCGATGGACATGGGTTTGGGTGAACTCCAGGAGTTGGTGATGGACAGGGAGGCCTGGCGTGCTGCAATTCATGGGGTTGCAAAGAGTCAGACATGACTGAGCAACTGAACTGAACTGAACTTTGTAATATTCTCTGCTCACTGTGTCTCTTTTCTAAGTTTCTCTGCTAATCTCCCAGCACCCACAAAAGTGAATATTAGGTAAATGCATTTTTAATGGAGACCAACTAATGTTCCGGATTATTTTACAAAACAAAATCAAAGAAAATCCTGAATGTCAATACAACTCTTTTTTGAGATTTAGATTTATATTTGAGTTCGGATTGACCTTTCGCGAGACAGAGTTTCATTCTACATTTGTGCTAGGATCAGAAAAAATACCAAAATGTCCATTGGGTTTAAATAAACTGAAGTCAGAATATAAGAATTCAACCCTCTTAGTATGGATATTTGAAAGATCGTCTATACTGCTTGTTGCAGAACAATTACCGATCTTATCGTGGAAAATTAAAATGTAGCCTAAAAGTAATGAGATCTTTTTTCTTTACGGAGAGTATGAAGACATTGTATGCCCTGAATCATGTAGTACTGTATTAACTTTTATAAATGTGCAGGGCATTTTTCCTCCACTTCGACAAGGCACAGTCATGTAGGCTTGGCCATAAAAGAAGTAATTAGGTTCCAGCTTTTGGGTAAGTTTAAAACATTTTTGTCTATTTATAAAGACAGCACATACTTGTAGAACCCTTGAAAATACAGAATCCCTTTGCTAGTCACCTGAAACTATCACAATGTTGTTAATCAACTATACCCCGACATATAATAAAAAGTTTTTAAAAATAGAACAAATAAAAACAAAGCAGAATCACCTGTATTTCTACAATTAGGCTTCTCTTTTAAGGGAAGCTTTCAATTCAGCAGTCAGGAAGTATTTACTACGTGTTTTCTATGGGCTTAACATTGTGCTAACCAACAAAAAATAAAAACAAAAGGAAATAAAGACGTTAACTTTCCTCTGTAGCTGTAAGGCAAAAATGTGATATAACAAGGACCAAATAGCATTGGGACAGCAGCTACTATGTACACAGTTTCTATGTTATAGATTCCGGGAGGCACCATTCACCTCATAGTCATTGATCACTTAATATTTTGATAGATATTTCAGCAGCTATATGTATTGATAAAGTTGCACCTTTTTTTTTTTTTTCAATTCATGTGAAGTTACCATACATGCTGCATTAAGGAATGCAGGATGGTATATAATCAAGACCAACATGATCTGATACAATATAAATCCCAGAGGTCTTACAAATGAGGAAAAACTTAAACTAGACCTTGAAATTTATCTAAGATTTCCTTACATCAATTTAAAAGAAATAGGAAGTTGAGGTTGTCATTGCTGGCTTCCTGGGTCTGTCTTTTGGAGAACCAGTTAGGAGGAGTAGTGGACAAAGAATAAAGGCTTTTCCTACTTCGGTGTGGCCTTCTCTTGAAGAAATCTCCTCTTGCCAGTCTCATGATAGAAGGATTGCCACAGTTATCCTCACCCTGTTTAAGCCCGTTTTCCCTGCCACACCTTTGGCTTCTTTGGTTTGAAAGTCCTTTCATATGTCATTGCTTAGAGTTGACAGTTATTCCCATCCACCTACATGGAAGTGATTCTCTCCCATTTTTTATAAAGCTAAATGAATAGGCATCATGAGTCTTCCCTTCAGGAAGCTTAAATTCTAGTTAGAGTATCACACACTGATCAACCCACCCCGATTGTGAAAATTGAGCTAAAAAAAATGCTGGAAAAGAGAATGGTTCGTACAGTGAGATAATAACAGAGGTAGGTCTCAGTTATCTGAGAGTTTAGAATTTTGCTTACTTGCCTTTTGAGGGTGGATACAGCCTCCTTATAATCGTTTTCCTTTCTCTGTGCTCATTCATCCCTTCTGTGCTTCAAGAGGGAAAAGGACAGAAGCTCTTAGTACATTTTTAGGTATATGCACAGAGACATTTACTGGCTTTCTCAAGTTGAAAAATGTTATACCTTTGCAGCTGCCCCCTTGCAACTATTGCCTGATTTTGAGCCAAAAATATGAGATTTATCTTCCTTGGAAATACTCTTTATCTCCCCTGATATAGTAGGTTGTTTTGGTAATTAGAAGCCTTGAGAGTCACCCAGAAGAATTCTTTTTTCCCCTAGTGCAATATATGAATAAATCCCTCTACAGAAACGAAAAGGAAGAGAACATGGTGGGATAAATAGTAGTTGATATCCACAAAGAACTGTGTTTCTTAGTGGCAGAAGGAACAAGTTATGGGTACAGTGTATCCTGCTATGCCAACTATTTTGTTGGTAAATTTAATGGAGTCTAGGGTGAGGCAAGTGAACCATTCAGTTGGGTGTAAAACTTAAGGGGGGCACTAAGCACTCAGTAATTAGTACAATGTTTGACAAAAAAAATGAAAAAATATGTGATGAACAATATCAAAATTTTGAATCAAGAAAGTATCAGTTTACTGTTTTCCTTTTGTCTCAGGCCCCAGTATTGCTGAACACACCACTGTTACAGAGCCTGTCTTTTAAAAATTTTTTGATGTTATTCATCATAAAAAAATTTGATGTTTAGTTTTGATTTTTAAATATTGCTTTGTCATTGAGATTGTGGTTCCCCCTTAAACGTTGCTCTCCTGAGGCAAGTGCTTCACTCCAATCCTGGCAAACATCCGCTTTAAAACAAAGGCCAATGGGCAGGCACATAATTAGAGCAGAGACAGAGCTGCAACTTGAACTTGTCTCTGTTCATTATTAATTCGTAAGTCTCAGGACTTCTTCTGCAGGGCTGTAAATCAAAAACAAATAAATAATACTGAGTATACAACATCATTATGGGTGCTGAGGGTGCTATAATTTGCTGAAGAGACCCAGCTTCCAACAGGCTAATAACAACTGAGGAGTTAATTGCATCCCCTTGCATTCTGGAAAATTAAAGTCAGGCAACTCTGTCCCACACTGTTTTCTATGAGAGCTCATTACTTTTATGTATATTTATGTTTCATGTGACAGAAAATGGCTACCCCAAGGCAAAAATTAAATGCCATTTACTACACTCTTAAGTTGGCTAAGACCAAAGATTTTGGTCAGAGAAGAAAGGAAAGAATTATTGCCCATCTTTTACTGGGTTGTCACTGAATAGAAATTTATAAACACACTTAAAATCACAAAAGCAGTGGAGGAGGAGGAGATGGAAAATTCTTGATGAACATGTTGTAGGTCGTGGTCTAGTTTTCTCCTCAAAGGCAATCCCTCCATAATACCAAACATTCAATTTATTTTTGTGTTTAATTCTACATTTTATGTACCAGACAGATTTTGTAATTCAGCACTCAAATAATAAAATTATTTTAAAATTTCTACTTGACAAATTTAAGAAATTGAAAACATCCTATAGATAACTGAGGACAAATTTTAGAAAGAGTATATTGAAAACCTAGATGATTTTACGAATTTAGTCTGTGAACACAAAATAAGCCTATAGGAAATGGCAACCCACTCCAGTACTCTTGCCTAGAAAGTCCCATGGATGGAGGAGCCTGGTGTCCATGGGGTCGCAAAGAGTTGGACATGACTGAGCGACTTCACTCACTTCATAGCTATTTTGACAGTCAAGTAATTGCAGTTTTGAAGATTATATTTAAATTCTATAATAGAACAATGAATGGCATCAATTAAATGTTGATCTTTCTAAATGATCTAGATCAGTCTTCCTCTACAGGCAAAGAAAAGTTGAGGTTCAGAGATTTTCGATGTGTTTAACCCAAGATCACATATTAATTTAGAGGCATATCTAAAATTAGGGCCCCCAGAATCCTAATTCTTAGGCCAGTTCCCTTTCCACTCTGTAATGCAACATCATTTAGGCACCAAACAATGTTCCACCACTTGAGGTAACAAACAAGCTATAAAACAATCACTCCATTGTTTCCTCAAACAAATCCACAGATTACACAGTCCTTGCCCCACACTTTCTATACCACTGAAGAAAACAAAGCTAGAAACCAGTAGAAGAGAACTCTCATATTCCCACCATCTCCACTTTCTTCTTCTCATATTATGCTTGGTGATTATTTTTTTGCTGTCTTACCTTGCTTGTCTACCCAGTGACTCAGCCTTTCATTTCATTCCTCTTTCTTGCCTTGAGTTCTTCAACTTTGGATTACACTAATCCTCAAAACAAATAAACCCCCAAACCTTCCTCTTCACCTAATAATATCTATCCCTTTGCCCTTTTTCTTAACTCTCCTTCGTGGCCAAGCTCTATGAAAGTTTTTTATGATAAATGCAAAATGACATGAACAATTCAACCCACTCCATACCAGCTTCCCTGCAGAATTCATCCAAAACTGTTTATTCTAGGAATACCATTAGCCTTCCCATCATCAAATTCATTTGACACTTTTTTTTCAGTTATCATTTGTGTATTTTATGATATTTATGATGTTTTATGGCTCCTTCATCCCAGAAGCGCTGTGTACCCCTGGCACTACACACATCTGGTTGTCCTTCTTTCCCTGTGACTCATCCTACCCAGGTATCTGCCAGTTCTTTTGTTCTGCTTACCTTCTAATAGTTGAAGTTACTCAGTTCTTTATTTCAGAGTCCTTCTCCTTTAATACCCCCCATCTAAGTAGTCTCATCCATTCACCTATCCTTATATACTGTCTTTATACCTATGCCTCTCGCTTTTCTACCTTTAGTGTGAACTCCTTAGATTCAGATGTTGGCATACAAAGTTGTATTTAACATTACTACTTGAGTATCTCATATGTGTCTCAAGTTTCACATGTCTTAAATGTAACTCTTGGCACTTCCCTCCTACCTCTTCCCTCTCTCTCATCTCTCTCTCTATGTTCCCCATTTTAGTAAATAAGGCCTCAATTTATCTGGTGAGATAATCTATATACCTTGAAATGTAAGTCCTAAGTGTATATTTGAGAAAAAAGTTTTAAACAATGAAAAAATAAGTATATGTGTGGCATCACATTTATCTTTTGTTGCAAATGTTTAATCCATAGGGCTCATAATATTTCTGCTTCAGAGACCTTAGAAATAATAGAAATGAAAGGCAACACTTAGGTCCTACTTTGTGCTAGACACTGTACTAATATTTGATAGCAGTACTAATATTTGATATTTGCTACTAATAAGGACTTCCCTCGAGGCTCAGATGGTAAAGTGTCTGTCTACAATGTGGGAGACCCGGGTTCGATCGCTGGGTTGGGAAGATCCTCTGGAGAAGGAAATGGCAACCCACTCCAGTACTCTTGCCTGGAAAATCCCATGGACGGAGGAACATGGTAGGCTACAGTCCACGGGGTCACAAAGAGTCAGACACGACTGAGTGACTTCACTTCACTTTCACTAACAAGGTAGCAGTCTTATTCTCTCTTCACAGACAATAAAACTGAGGCTCAGAGAAATCAAGTAACTTGCCCAGGGCCATAGAGCTATTAAATGACAGAACTGAGATTTGAACTCATGCCGTCTGTCCTTGCTCATAAAATCTATGCTGTGCCACCTTGAAATGGTGACAGTGATGGGTACATGTAACTTTAAGCCAGTGTGTTGGAGACTGAAAAGAGAGACTCAACTCAAAGAAATTAGCAGTGGATTTTGATCTAATTTTTTAAACATATAAAACAATGGTTAGAAAGTGCTGATGTTTATTGTATTTTTTCCACTTTTTTTTGACAACACAGACTTGAGTATTAGGTGCATATGCTTAAGGGCAGGGAACCGCCAAATCAGATGCTGATGGATTTTTTTTCTCTAAGTTTTCAGAAATTCACGATAAAATTTCTGTTATTTTGACATTCTAAGACCAAAATTATGTGGACCTATTTTGCCTTATACGAGGTCTTTCCTATTTCTTTCATATTACGACTACATTTACAGTAATTGATTTTGAAATACAAAAGCCCAGAACAGGTCGTACAGACAGTTTGTTGTTTCCATGGAGTGGGAGTCTTGGACAAAATGCACAACCCCATTCTTTTCCCATTAGACTCTTGGGAAACACATAATGTTTTTCTATCTTTCCCACTGGCTGCCGGTAAGAACAAATGTCTGTTATCTCATTTAAACTGAGATTGGTGAATTTCATGTTACAATAAAATAAATTACACTGAATGTTTCATATAATTGGAAAGCTTATAAATTATTCATTTTTAAAACGCATAAGAAATATAACTCCATTTATTCTAAATCTTTTTGAAATAAGTTAATAAAAGAAAAGAGGGAAGAAATGAATGGAAATAGAAATGAAAAGAGGGCTATTATTCCATTTACCACAAAGTACATAATAAGTAGCTAATTTACAAATTAAAGACCATCGAGACAGTTAGCAACATTTTTATGAAACTATCTGCATTATCTGAATTATAAGGATTGTCAGGGTTTAAATTTCTTGAATTCTCTAAGTGATATATAATCTTCCATGACGTTCTGATGAAAAGCCAAATTCAACAATTATGTAGAGGAAAAGATGCAAATCTAACAAGAATCAATAGATCTAGAAATTAAATGATCTCTATTTGGATAGTGTAGAAACTAAGTGAACGTGCCTTTAAAAGTAACTCAATAAACGAGAGTACACCTTTGATGAAGAGTTGGGCCGAAATGGAATTAGTTTATTTATATCTGCTGTAGATTCATTTCCCCTGCCTCCACCATAATGGAAGGACTTTAAATTTCTTAACTCAATCAAAAACAAATGAAAATTGTCTTTGAATAGTTATAAAAGCATTATACAAGCTTTTATATAAATGCCATGATAGGTTGAAAGTTATGTACATGTTTTTTCTTAAACCAAAACACCATTCCAAAGTGAAAAATAACTCTTAAAAGAAATATGAGATTTTTGTGTGTGATAATCCCACACATTGGAGGGAGGAGACAATAATGCAATGGGAAAGCTGAAGAGTGAACCAGTCTTTATGTTCAAATGTCACTTTCTCAATAAAGCCTCCTTCCTGGCTATCGTAAATCAAATGGCACATCATTTACCAGATACTCCTTAACCATGTTTCTAGCCTTATTTTCCCCTTTAAACTTACTTAACACCTATCAAACTACCTATTTTAATATTTATCTTATGCATTGACTCTCTTTAACCCCTGGGGGCAGTAATATAATCAGTCTTGTTTGTGCTTGTATTTTCTAAACAAGCGAAAAAGCAAACTATAGTCAGATGTTCATTGGGTTTGGAACCTTCAATGGTTACATAAGCCCTCAGCATCCCATCTCCAATCTTAAGTGCAACTCTGAGAATCTTTTTGGATATTCTGGCCCGGTGTCATCTGGAGCCTTGACTCGGTTTTTATCCCTCTCACCTTCCCCTTTCTAGTCACCTTTACCCTCATGCTCACCATGCGTGCGTGCTAGGTCTCTTCAGTCTTGTCCAACTCTGTGTGACCCCATGGACTGTAGCCCTCCAGGCTCCTCTGTCCATGGGATTCTCCAGGCGAAAATACTGGAGTGGGTTGCCATGCCCTCCTCCAGAGGATCTTCCCAACCCAGGGATCAAACCCATGTCTCTTATGTCTCCTGCATTGGTAGGCAAGTTCTGTACCCCTAGCATCACCTGGGAAGCCCCATGCTCATCATATGCATCCTCATCTCTGCCTCATTGCAATTGCTTATTACATGAGCATCTTTGCCTGAAATTCTGTATTTCCCTTCCAACCCAGACAATTCTGATCCCTCTTGAAGATAAATTGAAATAGTGCTTCCTCCATAAATCTTTCCTCAACTTCTGTAGTTATATGATCCAAAGTGAGCTTTGAAATCTTTGGATGCAGATTCAAATCTAAACTCTGCTAACTTACTAGCTATGAGACCTTTTGTGCTGTGCATTGCTTAGTCGCTTAGTGGTGTCTGACTCATTGCCACCCTATGCATTTCTCTGAACATGGGGCTTCTCCAGGCAAGAATACTGGAGTGGGTTGCCATGCCCTCCTCCAGGGGATCTTCCCAACCCAGGGATCAAACCCAGGTCTCCTGCATTGCAGGCGGATTATTTAACAGCTGAGCTATCAGAGAAGCCCTATGAGATCTTTTATAAGGTGACTAATCTAGAGTTTTAATCTTAAAAGTTATGGTAATTACTTTTTTCTGTAATATTATAGTGAATCTACTATGGGAAAGACCTAGCACATAATGAGCTTTCAATAATTATATTAATATATTTATGTTATATATGTA